>JAOQMS010106361.1:0-43828 GCA_027563885.1 Erythroxylum longipes | reverse complement strand
AACTATATGACATGATATGGACAACCCAATATATATATATATATATATATATATAGACAACACCATCCTAGTTAGATGAGACCTAACTAGAAACCCCTCACTTAGAATATTAAAACTAATGCCTTCCATTAATATGGTGAGAACTAGAGTTCTTTTAGAGTTAGAGTTATTAGGCAACCTAAGCCTACTCTATACGAATATGTTCGAACTATAAAAATAGGGTTTTTAGATTAATGGGTCGGTTTTAACTAGAAGTGTTGATTTGTTGGGCAAACCTAAGGTCAACGTGGATAGGTAGTGTACATGAGATGTACGTGCATTAAGAGTTGATAGCCCAATATGTGTGCACACATCAACAATTGATAGCATTAGATTCGATAGTTGCATAATAAATGCAATTGGTATGACCAATACCTACCAATTGACCTAAGGTGGCTTCTTGGCAAACCTAAGGTCATTCCTAGAGATATTACCTATCGATTGACCTAAGGTGGCTTCTTGCAAACCTAAGGTCATTCCTAGAGATATTAGATATCGACCCACTAGGAGAACTTCTATTCAAGTTCTCTCGTATTCATATTGAGGGTTATAGATTCAAGATAAAATAGTGGGAGCTATAATGCGTGTTAGTAAAGTCCTAATTGACATGCATTTACGTATAGTTTAACATCTTTTCTCTCTTTGACATTAGGTTATAAGAATCGACACTATGACTACTAGTATGAACCTACACTACTTATGGAAGCCAATAAGTTGACTGGACCTAACTTGCTAGACTGGCTTAGGAACCTAAGAATAGTTCTCAAGTCAAAGAAACTAGGCTACATCTTAGAAGAACCACTTCCCGATCCCCTGTTGTCGATGTTTCTGATAGTGATTAGAAGGTATACAAAAAGCATCTAGATGATAGTGAGATGGCTACCTACATAATGTCAGTCACTATGTCATCAAAATTATAAAAAAAATACGAGGCTCTGGATGCTCATATCATAGTCTATCATCTGAGGGAGTTATTTGATAAGCAAGCTAGGTTCGAAAGGTTCGAGACCTCGATTTACTCTTCCGCTCCAAGATGGCTGAGGGGACATCTCTAGTGCAATATGTATTGAAGATGAATGACTATATTGAGAGGTTGGCCTCCTATGGATCATGAATTAAGTATAGACTTAATTCTGACTAGTTTAAATGATAGTTATTCACATTTTGTGCTTAACTATAGGATGAACGAGATATCCACCATGATTCCTGAATTGATCAATTTGCTCAAAATAGTTAAGCCATTTGCTAGGAAGGATAATCAGGCTGTGATGCTGGTGGACTCTTTTAGTTCAAGGAGGAAGAACCAAAAGAAGAAGAAGTCTAAAAGGCCCAAGGGAGGTGTGGCTAAGAAAAAAGCTAAGGAGATTGCCCCTAAGGGAACATGCTTCCACTATGGTAAGGATGGCCATTGGAAGAGGAACTGTAAGGCCTATCTGGAGTCACTGAAGCAGAACAAGGCATCAGATGCCCCATCCACTTCAAGTATGTTTGTTATTGATATTAATACTGTTTCTAATACTAACATATGGATATTGGATACCAGTTATGGCTTATACATATGTACTAATATGCAGGGCCTCAGGAACAGTAGACAACTCAACAAAGGAGAGTCGAACCTACGCGTGGGCAATAGAGCTAGAGTTACTGCATTAGTCATAGGAACTTATGTATTGACACTCCCTAGTGGGCTTGTAATAGAATTGGATGATTCTTGTTATATGCCTATATTGACTAAGAATATTATTTTAGTAATAATAGTTGTTTTATTATTTTGAATGGAATGCTTTATGCTATAGGTAAATTAGGGTATATACATATTAGATATGTCCAATCTAGTTTTAAATATCAATAATAATAAAAGACAAAAATGAGCTAATGTGAAATCATCATACTTATGGCATTGTATCCTCAGCATATAAGTGAGAGAAACATGACTAAACTACACATATGTGGTAGTTTAGGGTCATTTGATTTTGACTCATATGACACATGTAAATCATGCTTATTAGGCAAGATGACAAAGTTACCCTTTAAAGGAAATGGTGAACGAACTACTGGGCTATTGGACTTAATACATTCATATGTATATGGTCTAATGTCCATACATGCCAAAGGTAGTTTCATATACTGCATTACTTTTATCGATGATTATTCACGATATGGGTATGTGTATCTTATGAGATACAAATATGAGGTTTTTGAAAAGTTCAAAAAATTTAGAAATGAAGTAGAGAAACAGTTGGGCAGAAGTATTAAAACACTTCAATCAGATCAAGATGGTAAATACTTAAGCCAAGAGTTTCTAAATTATCTCAAAGACAATGGGATAATATCCCAGTGGACTCCACCTTAGAAAAGAGAAATCAAACCATATTGGACATGGTGAGGTCAATGATGGGCTTAGCAAATCCGCCAAAATCCTTTTGGAGATATGCACTCAAGACTGTTGTTTATGTGTTAAATAGAGTTCCTTCAAAGTCAGTTGATGTTATTTCATATGAGATGTGGACTAATAAGAAAACATTTCTTTCTCACATGAAAGTTTGTGGTTGTCCGACTTATGTTAGGCAGAATCAGTCAGATAAGCCAGAAGCTAAATCTGACAAGTGTCTGTTTGTAGGATATCCTAAAGAAACGATAGGATACCAGGTCTATAATATTTTGGAACAAAAGGTGTTTGTTTCAAAGCATATTGTCTTTTTAGAGAAAGAGTTTCTTTTAAAAGAAGACAGTGGAAGCAAAATTGAACTTGTGGAAGTTTATGATGCTCAAACAGACGCAGATCAACTACCTGAACCCGAAACTGTTGTTTATAATGATGAAACAATGGTTTAACCTTTTGACACACAAGAAGTTTGTAGGCCAAATAGCATATGTCATGTTCTAAAAAGATATGGATTTCTCATAAGTGAACATAATGACGTATTGCTCACAGAAGACGATGAGCCTACTAACTATGAAGAAGTTCTGAAGAGTTTAGAATTTGACAAATGGCTTTAAGCTATGAAATCCGAAATGGATTCCATGTATGAAAACCAAGTATGGACTTTGGTTGACCCACCTAAAGGGATAAAACGTATAAGGTGCAAAAGGGTTTTAAAGAAGAAAATTGACATGGAGGGTAATGTAGTTACCTATAAAGCTAGGCTTATAGCTAAAGGTTATCGTCAAAGACAAAGTTGATTATGACTAAACATACAGCTCGGTAGTCATGCGTAAATCCATTAGGATACTCCATGTCATTGCTGCTCATTATGATTATGAGATACAACAAATGGATGTGAAAACAACTTTCCTTAACGGAAACCTAACTAAGGATGTGTACATGACACAACCTGATGGTTTCATATCCAAAGATGGTGAAAAGGTATGCAAACTTCAAAATTCTATTTACGGATTGAAGCAAGCAAACAGGAGTTGGAATATCCGATTTTGTGAGAAAATTAAAGAGTTTGGTTTGTCACAAAATCCGGATGAACCTTATGTGTATAAGAAGGTTAGTGGGAGTGCAATCGTATTCCATGTGTTGTATGTAGATGATATACTACTAATAGGAAACGATGTCTTAGCTTTACAATCAATCAAGATTTGGTTGTCTAAGAATTTCTCCATGAAAGACCTTGGAGAAGCAACTTATATTTTAGGGATAAGAATCTGTAGAGATAGATCTAAGAAGTTGCTTAATCTTTCTCAGTCTACATATATAGATGAGATGCTAAAGAGGTTTAATATAAAGCAATCCAAGAGAGGTTATCTTCCCATGATGCATGGGACTACACTCTCGAAATCTATACGTTCAAAGACACAAGATGAGAGGAATCGCATGAATTTAATGCCTTATACTTTTGCTGTAGGATTAATTATGTATGCTATATTATGTACAAGATTCGATGTATCTGTAACGCCTCATATTAAGGGTTAGAATATTAAGGAATTTTAATGTATGGTATGCTTGGCATAATTGAGTTTTTGCTTATTAGTGCATATACATTTTTGGACTCATGCCAATATTTGTGCATGAATTCATGACATTCCAAGTATAATTAGGTTATTAACGTGAATAAAATGTGATTTGGCAATTTTGGTAATATTTCTAGTATTTTGGAATTTTAGGAAATTTTCTAGAATTTTGGGGTATTTTGGATATTAAGAAAATTAGACAAATGGCATATTGACATGTAGCACTTATATCTGAAGGACAAATGGCTCACATGCTTCGAGCCATGTGTCAATGAGTTAATTGAACACGTAACAAGTTGGAAAAGATGAAGCTCATTGTTTGTTCTTCGGTTTGCTTGGTTTTTTTCCTCAACACTGAACATTGCTTTTCACTCACGTTGCTGGTGTTTTTTTTTCTAAAAGCAAGGTAAGTGAAATTTTATGTTTCTGGTGCTGCGAATAAGTTTGATGATGTGTCACAATTGAGAAAAGGAATAAATGCATGAATTATGTATGAGGCATTTCGGTGATAGTGTAGAATACACATAAGTTGTTTTCACTGTACATGCATGGATATTTAAGTGTTCATAGAAATGAATTGAATAAGTCTAATGATGCTTGAATGATTGAAAATGAAATTGTGCATGAGGGGTGTAAGATGGGTAGCTTCGGTGGTGTTCAGAATGGGTTAAATGAGGTGAAGGCATAGAGGAAGATGAGAATGGAAAATATGCAGTAGTGATAGAAAGTTTGAGTAAGGAATCGGTTTTTAGTATTTGATTATAAACTCGGTTTTGAGCTGTGTTAAGAATGAGTTCAGATGATATAGAAGTGAAATAAAATGTTATAGGTAAGTGTACAAGTTAGTGATTAAGGATTAAGGAGAAGAGAGGAAGAAGGTGATTAAAACGCAGTACAGTTCGCCGAGGCCAACTTGAAGGATTTCAATTCTGTGAAAGTTCACCGCGGCCAACTCTTGAGTTCGCCGCATCAAACTTTTAAGAATTTACGAGGAATTTTCCTTTCTGGAACCGTGGCTAACTTTTGGCTCGCCGCGGCGAAGTTTCCTAATAGCTTGAATATGCTTCAGTATTTTAGGCATAGCTTTCTTTGTAGTTATCTAAATGGAGTCATTTTTTATTTCTATTAAACTAGAAATATAAGGATACAAATTTTATGGAGAGATTAAATTCTAATTCTGCATCTAAAAGTTTCAGAATCTGATTGGAAGTTGAGATAAGAATTCTTTTGTAGCTTAAGAACATCTGAAATCTTTCGGCCATAACTTTCAGTATACTGACCCAAATTGGATAAAATTAGTATCATTGGAAACTTAAGATAAAGAGGGACAACTTTATATAAGGAAGTATTACCTAATTACCTTACCTCTTGAGGATAATAATTGAACAAAGTGGACCCGAAAGTTAGTTGTGAAATAAATCTAGATTGAGGAATTGAGTATGATTTCATATGATTGAGAATGCGACAAGATTAAGGATAAGAAACCCGGAATTTGTCGTAAACATGCATCATACATATTTAGTATACATGAATGTGCATAATTGAATTCATAATTGCGTACAATAATGATATGTGTTTGTATTAAATGTTTTAGAGGAACCCATCGAGCGACCGATTCGAAATATTGTCGGGACGTCGAAGCAATAAGCAATAAGGGAGATTTGTAAGTAATTTAGATGGTCTTATCTATAAGTATTGTCTTGTTGAATAATTGTGGGTAATTCAATAAGAAATCTAGTGAGAAATTTTGGATAGTTTTGCTTTAACTGTTTGTTTGCTATTTGACTTTAATCCATTGAATGATTTGCAATGCTGTTAAATTAATATGTTTGAATTTTGACATGAAAGCAATGATTGCCTAATTATGTTGAACATGAAATGAATTTGTTTGGTTTCAAAAATGTCAAGTACTAGTCGTAAGTAAATAGGCATGCCTAGAAGGGTCTGCAACTGCTTCTGTGCCACTTTGGTGTCTTCTATTATTAACACTTCGGTGTCTTCTGAAATTGACACTTAGGTACCGAGACTTCAGTCTCTTCTGAGACATTTCGGTGTCGAGACTTCGGTCTCTTCTATATAAGTCCCATTACCAGCTTTTGTAAATGGATTAGCAGTTATCTGGTTTTGTAATTCTGATATATATGTTTGATTTTGACATAAACATTATTGTTCTGATTCTGAAGGGTTTATACCCTCTTGTGATATTCAGTTCTGTTAATTATAAAGTCTGTTCTAAAATAAATTGTCTGGTTTATTGTTTAATGCATGTATATGTTATTACATATTTCAATATGATAATGTCAGTTTATCCATAGATTAGTTATTACTCACTAAGCTATATGCTTAGCACGGTGGATTTGCTCCGTGTAGGTTTTGAAAGAGAGACATAGGAACTGGGACAAGATAACCGCGATGGCCAAAGAAGTCTGATTTTTTTTGTTTTGTTCACATGTATTTTGAGATTGTTTTTGGACTAGTATCTGATGCCTATAACTCATGAATTTTTATTTTTATGGGTTGTAATAACCTTAATTCAGGCTAATTTCGGAAATTTTGACATGTGATGTATGTTTGTTGAGATTCTGGCAATGTAAGTATAAAATGTTTTGTATGTTTTGAAATGCTTCGTGTTCAGCGTGTTCTGTGTGTTTGTGGCACTAGCAATATCCTCCCAGGGGGTATATATGGGTGTTTCAAATTTTTTGTATAAGAGCATGGTTTAGGCGATCCTGGTTTAACCATCACTTAACTATTGCTTCTATTGAGTGTACAAGTTATGTTTTGGCCTAACGAGGTGTCCCATATTTTGTCTATAGAATTTGCAATGGATGGATCTCGTGACTCTATTGACGAAGTTGCTGAGAGTAATCAGCCGGAGTAAGTTAGTCCAGAAATACCTGGACCCTCGGGGGTCAATCGAGGTGAAGTTAAGATGCCACCTCCTCCTCTAGCCCAAGGAGAGGCTTTGATTAAGTTGTCCCAGGATATGATGACGTTGCTGCATCGAATGACAACACCTAAGGCTCCGATTGATCAGCTGAGGAAGTATAGAGCTGAGGAATTTACTGGGACATCTCTAGAGGAATCTGAAAGGTGAGTTCTGGATTGAGAAAGTGAAAGGGGTACTGGATGAAATTAATTGTCCAGCTGAGCAGATGGTGCACTGTGCTATCTCCCTTCTGCAGGGAGCAGCTTATGAATGGTGGAAGTTCGTTCTGAGGAGTCCTCAGCTACCGGTACCTCTGACTTGGGATTTCTTTGCCCAAGAATTTAAAGCTAAGTATGTGATAGAGGCTTATAGAAAGGATAAATGGAAACAATTTCTGAACTTGAAGTAGAGAAACTTATCAATTGTTGAGTATGATCAGGAGCTCAACAGACTCAATTAGTATACCCCTGAATCTGCACTTACTGAGGAGTTCCAATGTCACCAATTTGAGGATGGATTGCATAATTCCATCAAGGAGCATCTGGCAGCAATTACTCTGTTGTAGCAAGTGACGTACCATCAGCTGGTATAGGCTACAATGAAAATTGAGAGACATGAGATGGTTAAGAGAGAAAGGAGTCAGAGAAGGGGTTTTGGTAGACGAGGTCAGTCCTAGGGGAAATGGAATCAGGAATGTACTACTTATGCACTGAAAAATACTCATAGATTTGTGACACGGGGAAGGCAACAAAACTTTCCCTCTTTGGCTATTTCTGGTAGGGGGTCGTCTGGAGATCGAGGTTCTGACCCGAAATGCCTTGATTGTTTTATACATTAACAGGGTGTTTGTAGAAGGGTTATAGGAGCCTGTTTTCGCTGTCGTAATACTGAGCATAAGATAGCCAGTTGCCCTCTCAACTAGGCTCAGACATCACAAGCCATTCGAGAGGTCTTTCATTCGTCTGCTGGGAATAGAGGACGTGGTAGAGGTCGAGGAGGATCTGGGAAGAATAGACCGAATCAGAGTAATCAATTAGAAACAGTAGATCAACCAGCTGTGCCTACTACTTCAGCTTGAGCTTATGCACTGAAAGCTCGTGAGGATCCTAATGCACCGGATGTCATTGCTGGTATTGTTTCTCTCTTTAATTCTGAAATGCATGCATTGATTGACCTGGATCTACTCATTCGTATATCTATGCTGGAAAAATATTTGATATGAAGATGTCTATAGACCAGTTAGAATATAATGTTCATGTGACCAGTCCTCTGGGCAGTAGTGTGTTGGTTAATTAGGTGTTTAAGAATTTTCCTATTATGATTCAAGGAACTGAGTATGTAGAGGATTTGATTAAATTTCCATTTCATGAATTTGATTTGATTCTAGGTATGGATTGGTTATATAAGCATCGGGCAGTAATTGACTGTAATGCTAAGACAGTTATGTTTAAGAGACTCGATTAGTCTGAGATAATGTTGCATGGAGTTTGTACTAGTTCCTTAGCTAATGTGGTATCTGCTATGCAAGCTAGAAAGCTCCTCAAGAAGGGATGTGAAGCTTATCTAGCTTTTGTGCTTGATTCCCAGAAGGAGGGTAGTAAGGATGAACTGCTTGACATTCCTGTAGTGAATGAATTTTCCTGAGGAATTACCTAGACTCCCTCCTGAAAGAGAGGTGGAGTTATCTATTGAAGTTATACCTGGCACTGCTCCTATATCTAGAGCACCGTACAGAATGGCTCCTACTGAGTTAAAGGAGTTGAAGGTGCAATTACAATAACTTCTGGATAAGGGGTTTATTAGACCCAATGTGTCACCGTGGGGAGCACCGGTTTTGTTTGTTAAGAAGAAGGATGGTACTTTGCGAATGTGCATTGATTACAGGTAATTGAATAGAGTCATAGTGAAGAATAAGTATCCATTGCCAAGTATTGAAGACTTATTTGATCAGTTGAAAGATGTAGGAGTGTTTTCAAAGATAGATCTAAGATCGGGGTATTATCAGCTTCAGGTAAAAGATGTGGATGTACTAAAGGCTACATTTAGGACCCGTTATGGACATTATGAATTCCTAGTAATGCCATTCGGGTTAACTAATACTCTAACAGCATTTATGGATTTGATGAATAGAATGTTCAGGCTTTATTTGGACCAGTTTGTTACGACGTTTATTGATGATATCTTAGTCTATTCAAGGAATGAACAGGATCATGCTAAGCATCTCTGAATTGTCTTATAGACTTTGAGGGATAAGCTGAGTAAGTGTGATTTCTGGCTTCGGGAGACATCATTTTTAAGACATGTTGTCTCTTCTGAAGGAATTAGAGTTGATCTTAGTAAGATAGAAGCGATTGTTAATTAGAAGCCACCACGAAATGTAACAGAAGTGAGAATTTTTCTCGGCCTAGCTAGTTATTACCGTCGGTTTGTTAAGGGATTCTCGGTGATAGCATCCCCTTTAACTAATAGATGTCAGAGTAGCTTTGATCAGTTGAAAAGTATGCTTACTGAATCTCCTGTATTAGTTCAAACTACTTCTGGTAAGGAGTATGTTATGTATACTGATGCATCTGGAATTGGTTTAGGTTGTGTTTTGATGCAGGAAGGAAAGGTAGTTGCTTATGCCTCTAGGTAACTAAAGACTCACGAACAGAATTACCCTACATATGATCTGGAACTTGCAGCAGTAGTGTTTGCCTTAAAAATTTGGCGACACTACCTGTATGGTGAAAGGTGTAGACTTTTCACAAATCATAAGAGTCTGAAGTATCTACTTACCCAGAAGGAACTCAATCTGAGACAACGGCATTGGTTGGAATTATTTAAAGACTATGATTGTATTGTGTACTACCATCTGGGTAAGGCTAATGTTGTAGCTGATGCCTTGAGTCGAAAGACCATCTCAGCATTATCACTTAAGCAGAATGGATGGAAACTAGGATCTGATGAAGCTTTGATGGCTCAAATGAAAGCAAGGCCTACTTTAAGACAGGAGATTTGTGACGCTCAAAGAGCTGATGATAAGTTACAACAACTTATCTTGACTACTCAGGAAGGTAAACAGTCTAATTTTTCTGTGCAAAGTGAGGGTGAATTGTATTATAAGTATCAACTGTGTGTGCCAGCTAATGATGAATTAAATAAGAAGTTGTTGTTTGAGTCTCATAATACGGTATTTACTATGCATCCCGGTGGAAACAAGATGTATCAGGATTTAAAGCAGTATTACTGGTGGTCAGGTATGAAACGGGATGTTGTGGATTATGTAGAAAAATGTCTGACATGCTAGCAAGTTAAAGCTGAGCATCAGGTCCCATCTGGTTTATTACATCCTATTTCTATTCCTCAATGGAAATGGGATAACATTACCATGGATTTTGTCACTGGACTACCTCTCACTCAAAGGAAGCATGATGCTGTATGGGTGATAGTAGATAAGTTCACCAAATCTGCTCATTTTCTGCCTATTCGTCCTGACTATTCTTTGAATGGGCTTGTAGACTTGTATGTAAATGAGATAGTGAGACTGCATGGAGTACCATTTTCTATCATTTCAGATCATGATCCATGATTTACTTCGAGATTCTGAAAAAGTTTACAGAAGGATCTGGGAACTCAGGTTAAGTTTAGTACCGCTTTCCATCCCCAGACAGATGGACAATTTGAACGAGTTATACAGATATTGGAAGATATGTTACGGGGTTGTGTGTTAGAGTTTCCCAGGAGTTAGGATAATTAACTGACGTTGATGGAATTTTCTTACAATAACAGTTATCAGACGAGCATTGGCATGGCACCTTATGAAGCGTTGTATGGTAGGAAGTGTAGAACTCCGGTATGTTGGACCGAATTGAATGAAAACAAGATTATCGGGCCTGAAATTGTGAAAGATACTGAAGAAAAGATTCGGATTATTTAGTAAAGGTTGAAAGCTGCCAGTGATTGGCAAAAATCCTATGCTAACCTAAAAAGAAGAGATATAGAGTATCAAGTAGGAGATAAGGTATTTTTGAAAGTATCACCATGGAAACACATACTTCGGTTTGGGAAGAAAGGTAATCTTAGTCCGCAATACATTGGTCCTTATGAAATTCTGAAAAGAATTGGACCAGTAACTTATCAGCTAACTCATCCTAGAGAATTGGCCAAATTACATGATGTGTTTCATGTTTCTATGTTGAGAAGATATCGATATGATGACACACATAAGATTCCTATGCAACAAATTCAAGTGCAACCAGATAGGTCTTATGAAGAAGGGCCAGTTTCAATATTATCTAGAGAAGTTAAACAGCTCAGGAACAAGTCAGTGCCTTTGGTAAAAGTACTCTAGCAACATCATGGACTTGAGGAAGCAATATGGGAACCAGAAGAAACCATGAAAGCTTAGTATCCGCAACTTTTCGGATAAATTAAATTTTGAGGACGAAATTTCTTAAGGAGGGAAGAATTGTAATGCCCCATATTAGGGGTTAGAATATCAAGGAATTTTAATGCATGGTATGCTTGGCATAATTAAGTTTTTACTTATTAGTGCATATACATTTTTGGACTCATACCAATATTTGTGCATGCATTCATGACATTCTGGGTATAATTAAGTTATTAACGTGAATAAAATGTGATTTGACAATTTTGGTAATATTTCAGGTATTTTGGAATTTTTGGGAATTTTAGGAATTTTGGGGTATTTTGGATATTAAGAAAATTATACAAATGGCATATTGACATGTAACACTTATATATAAAGGACAAATGGCTCACATGCTTCAAGCCATGTGTCAGTGAGTTAATTGAACACGTAATCAAATTGTAAAAGATGAAGCTCATTGCTTGTTCTTCAGTTTTGCTTGGTTTTTTTCCTTAATACTGAACCTTGCTTTTTACTCACGTTGCTAGTGCTTTTTTTCTAAAAGCAAGGTAAGTGAAATTTTATGTTTCTGGTGTTGCGAATAAGTTTGATGATGTTTCACGATTGAGAAAAGGAATACATGCATGAATTGTGTATGAGGCATTTCGGTGATAGTGTAGAATACACATAAGTTATTTTCACTGTACATGCATGGATATTTAAGTGTTCATAGAAATGAATTGAATAAGTCTGATGATGCTTGAATGATTGAAAATGAAATTGTGCATGAGGAGTGTAAGATGGGTAGCTTCGGTGGTGTTCAAAATGGGTTAAATGAGGTGAAGGCATAGAGGAAGATGAGAATGGAAAATATGCAGTAGTGAGAGAAAGCTTGAGTAAGGAATCGATTTTTAGTATTTGATTATAAACTTGGTTTTGAGCGGTGTTGAGAATGAGTTCAGATGATATAGAAGTGAAATAAAATGTTATAGGTAAGTGTACAAGTTAGTGATGAAGTACTAAGGAGAAGAGAGGAAGAAGGTGATTAAAACGCAGTACAGTTCGCCGCAGCCAACTCTCTTTAGTTAGACGCAGTCAACTTGAAGGATTTCATTTCTGTGAAAGTTCACTGTGGCCAACTCTTGAGTTCGCTGTGGCAAACTTTTAAGAATTTACGAGGAATTTTCCTCTCTGGAAAGTTCATCGCGGCTAACTTTTGGCTCGCTTCGGCGAAGTTTCCTAATAGCTTGAATATGCTTCAGTATTTTGGGCATAACTTTCTTTTTAGTTATCTGAATGGAGTGATTTTTTATTTGGACTAAACTAGAAACATAAGAATACAAATTTTATGAAGAGATTAAATTCTAATTCTGCCTCTAAAAATTTCAGAATCTGATTGGAAGTTGAGATAAGAATTCTATTGTAGCTTATGAACAATCTGAAATCTTTTAGGCATAACTTTCAGTATACTGGCCCAAATTAGATAAAATTGGTATCATTGGAAACTTAAGATAAACAGGGACAACTTTTTAGAAGGAAGTATTACCTAATTACCTTACCTACTAAGGATAATAATTGAACAAATTGGACCCGAAAGTTAGTTGTGAAATAAATCTGGATTGAGGAATTGAGTATGATTTCACATGATTGAGAATGCGACAAGATTAAGGATAAGAAACCTGGAATTTGTCATAAACATGCATCATACATATTCAGTATACATGAATGTGCATAATTGAATTCATAATTATGCACAATAATGATGTGTGTTTGTATTAAATATTTTAGAGGAACCCATCGAGCGACCAATTCCAAATATTGCCGGGACATCAAGACAATAAGCAATAAGGGATATTTGTAAGTAATTTAGATGGTATTATCTATAAGTATTGTCTTGTTGAATAATTGTGGGTAATTCAACAAGAAATCTAGTGAGAAATTTTGGATAGTTTTGCTTTAACTGTTTGTTTGCTGTTTGACTTTAATCCATTGAATGATTTGCAATGTTGTTAAATTAATATGTTTGAATTTTGGCATGAAAGCAATGATTGCCTAATTATGTTGAACATGAAATGAATTTGTTTGGTTTTAAAAATGTCAAGTCCTAGTCGTGAGTAAATAGGCATGCCTAGAAGGGTCTGCAGCTGCTTCTGTGCCACTTCGGTGTCTTCTGTTATTAACACTTCGATGTCTTCTGTTATTGACACTCGGTGTCTTCTGATATTGACACTTAGGTGTCGAGACTTCGTTCTCTTCTGTATAAGTACCATTACTCTCTTTTGTAAATTGATTAGCAGTTATCTAGTTTTGTAATTCTGATATATATGTTTGATTATGACATAAACATTATTGTTTTGATTCTGAAGGGTTTATAGCCTTTTTTGATATTCAGTTATGTTAATTATAAAGTCTGTTCTGAAATAAATTATGTATGATTTATTGTTTAATGCATGTATATGCTATTACATATTTCAGTATGATAATGTTAGTTTATCCATAGATTAGTTATTACTCACTATGCTATATGCTTAGCACGGTGGATTTTCCCCATGTAGGTTCTGAAAGAGAGACGTAGGAACTGCGACAAGATAACCGCGATGGCCAAAGGAGTCTGATTTTTTTTTTTGTTCACATGTATTTTGAGATTTTTTTTGAACTTGTATCTGATGTCTATAACTCATGAATTTTTATTTTGATGGGTTGTAATAACCTTAATTCAGGTTGCTTTTGGAAATTTTGACATGCGATGCATGTTTGTTGAGATTCTGGTAATTATGTATAAAGTGTTTTGTATGTTCGAAATGCTTCGTGTTCAGTGTTTCAGTGTGTATGTGGCACTCGCAATATCCTCCCAGGGGGGTATTAGGGCATCACACTGGACACCAAAATTTGTAGTTATAGTAAGTCAGGATTGAATCCACAAGAAATGTTCTATTAATTTTTGTAATGAAAGTAATTGATGCAAGGAAAATATAAGGGGGGAAGGGTTTGGAATTTTAAGCAATTTAGAAATTAAAATAAAAGTAAACTATCAAAACAAATTAAAACAAGCAATCGAAAATAGTAAAAATGTTGAATAGAAGTAAGGTCTGGTTCTAGGGTCAATCTCGACCTAAACACGATCAAGCATATTCCATCATCATAACATTTTTACAACTCTCTTCGGACTATTGATCTGAGACTAACAAAATGCTCTACTAATCCCGACTTTTCCTTTGGTCAAGTTTAATTAAGATACAATCGTTAATTAATCCTAACTACTGAGTAACCTAGGATACGATCCCTAGATTCAATTTGGTATCCACATTACAAATTGGAAAATGATCAATATAAGCAATAACGTCACACATTCGGGTTATCTAACCTAAGTTATGTTGTTCCTAACGATTAACGATCATTAGATGCTACTCACAAACATCAAAAGTAACGAGTATGAATTAAATTCAATGTTTTAGCAATAAGTTCAAAATAAAACAATCAAAATAACGTATTAAGATCATTCATCCTAAAACCCAATCAAATTAACACCAACAACACAACAATCCAAAAAGAAATTGCAACCTTAAAGTGATAAAAATAAATTAACTGTGACTTGGAGCCAATATTCCCAATGAACCTGTAGCGCCCTGTTACTATGGGTGACTTGGCGCCAATATTCCCAATGAACCTGTAGCGCCCTGTTACTATGGGGTACATACCGGAACACCCTGAGGACATTCCAGTACATAACTTATGATAATGGTGCGCTACGTTTAATCACAACATTCACTCAACATGGCATCATCATTCTTAATTTTCTTGTAAGACATCATAATGAAAAACACCATATTTTAAGACCCAAATTTCTCCTTTCATTTCATAAAACCAAATATTTACATTGTAGCTTTTAAACACCCATGCATGTACATTATCAAATCCTAATACAAAATATGCTATATAAAGGAGGAAAATACACAAAAAGTCTATCTAATCTTTCTAATCCGAGCTAACCGACCTTTGAGCCATTTCTTCTTCTTCCCAAATGTATAAGACTGTACTCCTTGTAGCGTCTCTTAGTAGCTAAAGTCATCTCTTGGTCCTGAAAAATCAACGTTGTAATTATGGTGAGTTTTGCGAACTCAATGAGGTAACCATCATCGATGGTTCACTCAATTCATACAACACACCACACATATAAGATATAATTCACATCTTTACATTTTTTCATAAATTATCACATATCACATTCTCACTTAAGGGAAAGACAATTTTGCATTTTAAACAATCAAATATACTCATTAAAAATGTATATGAAATGCTCATGTGACTCTTTTCTAATTATTGCATTGTTGTGACCGAGTGCCTAAACTATCCCGTATCTGTTGTGGATATCGGGCTCATTTATACTATCCCTTATCCGTTGGGAATACAGGTATCATTTTACATAGTGAGCCTTTAGCTCTTAATCACATTTAGAGCTTTAAGCTCGTTTTTAGTGGCTACTCAGGTCACAACTCTCATTATCTGATCATGCATTCGTGTATGGAATGCATCTCTCATAATCAATCAATCATGTCATGAAGCATTTAGTTCGTCACATTCACATACAAGTAGCACTTCAATATCACATTCATGCATCAAGTCTCGGACCTTCATTGTCTGGCATCAACACATTCAAATCACATTCATATCATCATCCAAAACATATTCTAAAGCAAACAATTAATTGCGTGAAACCGTCTAGGTTACTCACCGATTGCTCCCGAACGTCTGGATGTTGACGTTCCAATTGCTCCTTTATATCAAGCAATATACGCATATCACACTTTTGCATAATTATAAGTGTTTGTTAATGCACATGTTTGTATATGAAATAGGCACAATGCATGTTCACGACAATCCCAGGTATCACTCACTATTCTCATCATGTAAACATTCATATTTCCAAACTCACATAAGTATCATTTATACTAATGGTTTATACCTCAATAAAACCATAAAAATCAAAATTCATAACTCATTTCGTTAATTCAGATTTTTCCTGAAACATACCTTCGGGTCTACTGCTCATGATCAATCTAACCAAAAAAATGAAATAATTTGGCAATACTTTCTTCTAGAAAATTTTTCTCCTATCTCTTAAGTTTATAATGACACTAAGATCATTCAGTTCGATTAAGTACTCTGAAAGTTATGCTCCAAACATTTTCAGACTGTTCTTATAATGAAACAATGCCTTGTACTCAAATTCCATCCAAAATTTGAAATTCTTAGAGACAGAATTAAAATTCTTTTACTCCAAATCAAGAATCATTCCATTTGGATAACTATAGAACAAGTTATGTCTAAAATACCGAAGCATGTTTAGTGAAAATACTCTAGTTATGAAATTCCAGAACTTCTCATCAATTTCGTCTCAAATTTATCACTCAATCTCTCCCAAATGATTTCAGATGGTTATAATTTTTGTTGGAGATGTAGAAAAACATGTTTTGAATCTGTTGGTTCAAATCCCATGTCATTTGGAGGTTGGGAGAAGAAGATATGGACAAAAGATCAAAGGATGTTTGAAACAGTCTCCTTGAAAAGAGCTTGGGAAATTGGTTAGAAAAGTCACGATCGTGTTGAGGCACGATCGTGCCTTTTCCTTCTTCCATCTGAATCTACCACTCTTCTTCTCTTCTTCTTCTTTTTTTTTCCCACTTAAACTAACTTCAAGTCAAATTTTAGAAACCTTAAGGATCGAATTTGAATTAGATGTCTCTATGAAAAATGTAGCCATATGTCTCTAGTTTAATTCAAATCAATAATCATCTTATTTGGATAACTACAGAACAAGTTATAGCTAAAACACAGAAGCATAATCAGTGGACATGTTACTGCTACATTTTTCGGCACTTATCTTCCAATTTTCAAGATTTTACACCTAACACCATTTGTACAAAGATCACTATTTCTACTTCATTTACTCTTCATTCTCAACTCCATTTAAACTCAATATCATTCACAAACAGATCAAAACCAAAAATCAACAAGTATCAAAAACCAGAAAATCTTTCATGTATCTCTTCATTTCCTGCACTTTCACTATCATTTTTTCTGCATATTCAATTTCTACATTCTCTTCATTTCTTCCTCAAACTTTCATTTTAATCAATCTTTCTCACCTCCATATATCACCATGCACCTATTTCTTAACTCTAAATTCATTTTAAACACTATAAACTATTCATGTATATCAACAGTGAACAACAGAGTATGTATATAAATCAACTTTCATGAATTTCTGCACTCCTCTCATGCACATTTTTATCGATCTTTCAACTCCAAAATCCATCTCCACACTACCTTATGACATATCGATCATCAAAACACACAATAAAAAATATCAATAAACTCTTCCTATGTCCACAGTATACATGAAAAATGCCCATTTTCACATAATCATTCAATGACAACTAAATCGCCAAATTTATCTCGTATACCAACAACTCATAAGGATTTACAAGATACTTGATAAAACTTCAAAATATTCAAAAACTCCAAGAATCCCTAAATCTCATGCAACCATGTACATCATTTTGAAGGTGGTTTAGGTTAGGTTTTTCTTGAGGCGAAAGAAATAGACAACTAAATGGGAGTAGTAAAAAAAAGATAGATGGAAACAAGGTTTTTCTTTGGTGAGGTTCAAAGAGTCAAGATAAATCACTAAAGAAGAAGCTTAAAGAAGAAGCTACGAAAAAGATAACTAAGTGAAGAAACAACAGTAACTTATTCTTTCAAGTTTAAAAGAAACGTGACTTGGTCTTGCTAACATAATCATATAATATAACTTAAACTAAGTAACTAACACTTGTCACTTATCTAACTTCTAAGGCTTTAACTAGTTTTTCTAAAGAACTAGTCTAGTCATCTTCAAATTTTACTCCAAAAGTCTCCAAAATTTTCAATATCATTTTCTTAATAATTCCCACAATCATTTATCACATTTCTTCAATATTAAAAATTCTTATTTCTATTTCCATTCATCAATTTACTCGCCAATTATCATTTTTTTCTTGTCCTTTAAAGCTCAACATTTTCGGAAAATTTTCCTAAAATTCACCAAAAATTCTAAATCACTCAATACACTCTCAAAATTAATTTTCAATACAAATAAAACACAATTCTCAATAAAGCCACATTTATAACAATTATACCCGGAATGTTAACGAATGCATATACAATTATTTTCATGTGCAAAATTCAACAATCACATGTATATGCATGTCATATTATACATAAGCATGAAATGCACTTTATAATATCTCATATTTACTATTCTATCCTTAACATGTGTAACGGGATGTTACAACTCTCCCTTCCTTAAAAGAAATTTCGTCCTCAAAATTCTTACCTGATTGTTCGAACAGGTGGGGATATTGCCTCCTCATATACTCCTTCATTTCCCAAGTTGCTTCCTTAGTTGAGTGATTCCTCCAAAGGACTTTCACCAATGGAATGACTCAGTTCTTCAACTGCTTGATCTGAGATCTCATTATCTTGATCAGCTCCTCAACATAGCTTAAGTTACTAGTAACTTCAATTTCTTGAGCTGGTATCACATGTGTCGGATCCGATTGGTATCTTTGGAGCATAGTCACTTGAAATGCATTATGTAATTGAGACATTTCATTCGGTAAAGCTAACTTATAAGCCAAAGGTCCTATCCTCTCAAACTCACATGAAACACATTATGTAATTGAGACATTTCATTCAGTAAAGCTAACTTATAAGCCAAAGGTCCTATCCTCTCAATGTTTTCATAAGGACCAATGTACCTAGGGCTCAACTTGCCCTTTTTACCAAATCTCAATACTCCTCTCTATGGTGACACTCTCAGGAACACTCTGTCTCCTACACTGTATTCCATATCTCGTTGATGTTGATCCACATAATTCTTCTGTCTATCTTGAGCCGCTTTAATTCAGCTTTGGATCAATTTCACCTTGTCCACGATATCTTGAATCAATTCCAGGCTTTCAACTATTCTTAAGCCCTCTTTATCCCAATACAGAGGTGATCGACACTTTCTTCCATACAATGCCTTGTATGGTGCCATTCTGATACTACTGTGATAATGGTTATTGTAAGCAAATTCCATCAGTACTATATATTGATCCCAAGCTCCTTGAAACTCCAATACATAAGCTCTAAGCATATCCTCAACAATTTTGATTATCCTTTCACTCTGTCCATCTGCTTGAGGATGAAATGAAGTACTGAAGTTCAACTTAGTACCCATAGCAGACTGCAAACTCTTCTAGAATCTCAAAGTAAATCTGGGATCCCTGTCCGATATAATGAACACTAGAACCCCATATAGTCTAACCACCTCATTTACATATCTCCAAGCTAACTGATCTAGTGAGTTATTCTCTCTCATTAGTAAGAAATCGGTCGACTTAGTCAATCGGTCCACTACAATCCATATAGCATCATTCTCCCTCAGAGTTTTAGGCAATACCATAATAAAGTCCATGGTAATTCCTTCCCATTTCCACTACAGAATAGGCAACGAATGTAGCTTCCTTACTAGAGCCTGATGCTTAGCCTTAACCTACTGGCATGTCATACACTTAGAAACATACTCTGCCACTTGCTTCTTCATTCCGGGCCACCAGAAATGCTACTTCAGCGTGTTATACGTCTTGGTAGTACCAGGATGCATAGTATAGGTGACCATATGATCTTCCTCTAGAATTTCTTTCCTCAGATCATCCACATTAGGTACACACAGCCTCTATTTCAACCACAATGTCTTATCCCTCAACTCAAACTCGGAATCTGGACTCATCTTCACTTTCTATCTTTCCTCTGGACTTTTCTAATTCTATCATGCAAAATTGGTCTTAACTTTAGTGCAGCGATCAATACCTCATCTTGCTCCAGATTCAATTCCACATTCCCACCACTTTAGCTTTCCCTGAGTGGTACTCAATCGTGCTGTCATAATCCTTTGATAACTCAATCCATCTTCTTTTTCTCATGTTTAACTCCTTCTGGTTCAACAGATACTTCAAACTCTTATGATCCGTATAAATTTTGAATGTCTCTCTATATAGATAGTGTCTTCATATCTTTAGAGCAAACACAATTGTAGCAAGCTCTAAATTATGTACCGGATAGTTAATCTCGTGAGACCTTAATTGTCTCGATGCATAGGTGATCACCTTGCCATACTGCATCAACACACATCTCAATCCTTGATGTGAAGGATAACTATATACCACATATCCTCCAATCCTCGATGCAATAGTCAAAATCGGTGCTGTAGTCAACCAATGCTTCAGCTCCTCAAAGCTCTTCTAACATTCCTCATTCCATCTAAATACTACATTCTTCCTCAAAAGTTTTGTCAGGGGGCTGGGATTAAAGAAAATCCCTCGACAAACCTTTGGTAATATTCGACTAATCTTAGGAAGCGTTGGATTTCTGATACATTGCTTGGAGCTTCCCAATTCATCACTGCCTCTATCTTCTTTGGATCTACCTGTATGCCTTGTCCAGTCACTATATGACCCAAAAACACTACTTGATCCAGCCAAAATTCACACTTACTGAATTTGGCATACAATTGTTTCTCCCTCATAATTTGTGGTACTACCCTCAAATGTCTATCATGTGCTTCTATATTCTTTGAATACATAAAAATATCATCGATAAACACTATCATAAAGTGATCCAAGTAGGGCTAAAACACCTTATTTATCAAGTCCATAAATGTTGTTGGGGCATTAGTTAACCCAAATGGCATTACTAAAAACTCGAAGTACCCATACCTGCTCCTGAATGCACTTTTAGGTACCCAAATGGCATTACTAAAAACTCGAAGTACCTATACCTACTCCTGAATGCACTTTTAGGTACATCAGCCTCTGCTATCTTCAACTAATAGTACCCCGATCTCAAATCTAACTTAGTGCATACCTGAGCTCCCTGCAACTGGTCAAGCAAATCATTAATTCTAGGCAACGGGTACTTGTTCTCCACTGTCACTCTATTCAGTTGCCCATAATTGATGCATAATCTCAGAGTCCCATATTTCTTCTTTACAAACAAAGCTAGAGCTCCCGAAGGTACAATACTGGGTCTAATGAAACCCTTTTACAACAACTCCTGTAGCTGAGCCTTCAACTCCTTTAGTTCCTTAGGTGCCATCCTATATGGAGGAATAGATATAGGAGTAGCGCTTGGAACTAAGTCAATCGTAAACTCCATTTCTCGATCTAGAGGTAATCTAGATAGCTCGGCAGGAAACACATCTAGGAATTCCCTAACCGCAGGAATGTCCTGCACATTCTGATCAACTCGAGTATCAATGATGTGGGCTAGATAAGCCTCACATCCACCTTGCATCATCCTCAATGCACTTATAAATGATATCAATCTGGCTGGTACCACTTGACTAATTCTTCTGAAACTTCTCTCAGCTGATTAGGAGATTTTAATACCACCTCCTTAGTATAGCAGTTCATGATAGCCCTATGAGTAGTGAGCCAATCCATGCCTAGAATAATATATATCTCTCTCAGCTGTAGTATAATCAAGTTTGCCTCTAATTCTGCTTGATCAATCCGAATTAAGCATTTCCTGAAGACGTCTCCTGTAACTGTAGTACTACTTATAGGTGTACTCACCTCTAATCCATATTGTATAACTCTCTATCATAATGTAGCCTAGATGCCAAATGCGGTGCCATAAAGGAATGCGTAGATCCAGGATCTAGCTATGCGAATGTTTTATGATCATAAATAAGTAGTGCACCTGTAACGACATTCGGAGAGTCCTGAGCCTCCTGCCTAGTCATGGCATAGACTCAGGCCTGAGACTGCGGTCGGCTGCTCCGCACCTCAGTCATAACAGAAGGACTCCCAAAGCTCACTTTGCCTCTACCACAGCTTCTCTGTTCGGACCCACTACCTCGGCTCTGCTGGATTGTAGCTTCACTCCCAGATCTCACACTCATACCAGACTGAGTTCCTATAGCAGCAGGACAATCTCTAATCTGGTAGTCAAAGGAGTCGTATCTAAAGCAAGCTCCAAACAATCTCCAGCACTCACCACCGTGCCTCTTCCTACAGTGCTCACAAGAGGGTAACTGACTCTGTGCTTTACCTCTTCCATTGCTAGACTGTACAAAACTAGTGAATCCCGACTGTCTTGATCCAACCGGTGGTCTGAAAGTTTGGTTCTGGCGCTTACTGAATCTTCTGACAAGACGACTCTGAATCTCACTGGACCTCTTCAATCTGGACCCTTGCCCAGACTTTGCTTGTCCCTCTCTCAATAGCTGCTCAATTTTGATCAAAGCAGCTCTCAACTCAGTGAAACTACTTAGGTTGGAGATTGCTAGTCATGTCCTGATCTCCATGTTCAGCCCATCTTCGAATCTTCTTCACCGATCTTCTTCGATAGGAATCAAAGCAGTAGCATATCCCATCAACTCATTGAACTAGATCTCATATTCTGCCAATGACATCCTACCATGCTTCAAATCTAAAAACTCTTTCATCTTCGTATCCAAGTAGATTTTGGGCATTTAGTTATCTTTGAAGACCCTTAGGAAGTCTTCCAACTTCAGGTTGCAAGGCCTGGTGATACTGCCTGGATCAGTTTTCCACCACTGGTAAGCTGGGCCTTACAGTAAAGACACTGCATAGTCGAACTTCTCACCCGGCTTGCAGTCCATTTGATCGAAAACTCTCTCCGTCCTCTTTAGCCATCCCTCGGCCTCCGCAAGGTCTGTACTTCCCTGAAACTCCACAAGCCCCTGCTTCCGCAACCTATCATGCCTCCTCTCCCTTCTCTCAAAAACTCTAGGAGGCATTTCCTCAAGTCAAGGTACCGAAGACTCTCTACTGGCTACTACAAATCCTAGGTCAGTTGATTTCCCCACTTGATCACCTATAGCGGATGACCTATAACAAACAATAGCTTCAATCATTATCCACATTTCTCACGATATTTCATGCTTAAAATTCCTATATGTCCCTATAGATGCCAAATCATGCTCTAATACCACCCAATGTAGCGCCCCGTTACCATGGGGTACATACTGGAATACCATGAGGACGTTCCAGTACATAACCTATGATAATGGTGCGCTATGTTCAATCACAACATTCACTTAACATGGCATAATCATTCTTAATTTTCTTATAAGACATCATAATGAAAAACACCATATTTTAAAACCCAAATTTCTCCTATCATTTAATAAAACCAAATATTTACATTTTAGCTTTTAAACACCCATACATGTACATTATCAAATCCTAATACAAAATATGCTACATGAAGGAGGAAAATACATAAAAACTCTATCTAATCTTTCCAATCCCAGCTGATCGACCTTTGATCCATTTCTTCTTCTTCTTAAAAGTACAAGACGATACTCCTTGTAGTGTCTCTTAGTAGCTAAAGTTGTCTCTGGGTCTTGAAAAATCAACGTTGCAGTTTTGGTGAGTTTTGCGAACTCAATGAGGTAACCATCATCGATGGTTCACTCAATTCATACAACACATCACACATATAAGATATAATTCACATCTTTGCATTTTTGCATAAATTATCACATATCACATTCTCACTTAAGGGAAAGATAATTTTTCATTTTAAACAATCAAACATACTCATTAAAAATGTATATGAAATACTCATGTGACTCTTTTCCAATTATTGCATTGTTGTGACCGAGTGCCTAAACTATCCCGTATCTATTATGTATATCGGGCTCATTTATACTGTCCCTTATCCATTGGGAATACAGGGCTCATTTTACATAGTGAGCCTTTAGCTCTTAATCACATTTAGAGCTTTAAGCTCGTTTTTGGTGGCTACTCAGGTCACAACTCTTATTATCTGATCATGCATTCGTGTATGGAATGCATCTCTCATAATCAATCAATCATGTCATGAAGCATTTAGTTCGTCTCATTCACATACAAGTAGCACTTCAATATCACATTCATGCATTAAGTCTCGGACCTTCATTATCTGGCATCAACATAATCAAATCACATTCATATCATCATCCAAACATATTCTAAAGAAAACAATTAATTACGTGAAACCATCTAGGTTACTCACCGATTGCTCCCAATGCTATTGCCTCGAAGTTCCAGCAACGTCTGGATGTTGGCGTTCCAATTGCTCCTCTATATCAAGAAATATACACATATCACACTTTTGCACAATTATAAGTGTTTGTTAATGCACATGTATAATGCACATGTATGTATATGAAATATGCACAATGCATTTTCATGACAATCCCTTGTATCACTCTATTATTCTCATCATGTAAATATTCATGTTTCCAAAATCACATATGTATCATTTATACTGATGGTTTATACCTTAATAAAACCATAAAATTGAAATTCATAACTCATTTCGTCAATTTAGATTGTTCCTGAAATATACCTCAGGGTCTATTGTTCATGATCAATATGACAACAAAACCTAAATAATTTGGCAATACTTTCTTCTATAAAATTGTTCTCCTATCTCTTAAGTTTCTAATGACACCAGGATCATTCAATTCGGTTAAGGACTCTGAAAGTTATACTCTAAACATTTTCAGACTGTTCTTATACTGAAACTGTGCCCTGTACTCAAATTCCATCTAAAAGATTCTTAGAGATAGAATTAAAATTCTATTTCTACATAAACTTTGTATCCCTATGTCTCTAGTTTACTCCAAATTAAGAATCATTCCATTTGTATAACTACAGAACAAGTTATGTCTAAAATATCGAAACATGTTCAGTGAAAATACTCCAGTTATGAAATTCTAGAACTTCTAATCAAGTTCGTCTCAAATTTATCACTCAATATCTCACAAATGATTTCATATGATTATAATTATTTTTGGAGATGTATAAAAACGTGTTTTGAATCTGTTGGTTTAAATCCCATGACATTTGGAGGTCGGGAGAAGAAGATATGGACAAAATATCAAAGGATCTTCGAAATAGTACTCTTAAAAAGAGCTTCCGAGTCACGATCGTGCTCCTGCATGATCATTAGTCTTCAATTTCTTTTACAATGTCACGATAGCACGATTGTGACTCGAGAGATTGGTTGGAAAAGTCATAATCATGCTAAGGCATGATCGTGCCTTTTCCTTCTTCCATCTGAATCTACAGCTCTTCTTCTCTTCTTCTTCTTCTTCTTTTCTCTTAAACCAACTTCAAGTCAAATTTTAAAAATCTTAAAGATAGAATTTGAATTAGATGTCTTCATGAAAAATATATCTATATATCTCTAGTTTAATACAAATTAATAATCATCTCATTTGGATAACTACATAACATGTTATGGCTAAAAAATAGAAGCATAATTAGTGGACATGTTACTGCTACATTTTCCAGTAGTCATCTTCCAAATTTCTAGATTTTACACCTAACACCACTTGTACAAAGATTACCATTTCTACTTAATTTACTATTCATTATCAAATCCATTTCAACTTAATATAATTCACAAATAGATCAAAAACAAAAATCAACGCCAAGTATCAAAAACTAGAAAATCTGTCACGTATCTCTTCATTTCCTGCACTTTCACTGTCATTTTTCTGCATTCTCTTCATTTCTTCCTCAAAATTTCATTGTAATCAATCTTTCTCATCTCCATACATCACCATACACCTATTTATTAACTCTATATTCATTTTAAATGCTCAAAACTATTCACGTATAGCAACAGTGAAAAACAGAGTCTGTATATAAATCAACTTGCATGAATTTCTGCACTCCTCTTATGCACATTTTTATCGATCTTTCAACTCCAAAAATCATCTCCACACTACCTTATAACATTTTGATCATCAAAACACACAATCAAAAATATCAATAAACTCATCCTATATCCACGGTATACATGAAAAATGCCCATTTTCACATGATCATTCAATGACAACTAAATCACCAAATTTATCTCGTATACCAACAACTCATAAGGATTTACAAGATACTTACTTGATAAAACTTCAAAATCTTCAAAACCTCCAAGAAGCCCTAAATCTTATGCAACCACGTACATCATTTTGAAGGTGGTTTAGGTTAGGTTTTTCTTCAGGCAAAAGAAATAGAAAACAAAATGGGAGTAGTAAAAAAAAGATAGACGGAAACAAGGTTTTTCTTTGGTGAAGGTTCAAAGAGTCTAGACAAATCACTGAAGAGGAAGCTTGAAGAAGAAGCTACGAAAAAGATAACTAGGTCAAGAAACAATAGTAACTTAGTCTTTCAAGTTTAAAAGAAACGTGACTTGTTCTTCCTAACATAATCATATAATATAACTTAAACTAAGTAACTGACACTTGTCACTTATCTAACTTCTAAGGCGTTAGCTAGTTTTTCTGAAGAACTAGTCTAGTCATCTTCAAATTTTACTTCAAAAGTCTCCAAAATTTTCAATATCATTTTCTTAATAATTCCCACAATCATTTATCACATTTCTTCAATATCAAAAATTCTTATTTTTATTTCCATTCATCAATTTACTTGCCAATTATCATTTCTTTCTTGTCCATTAATACTTAACATTTTCAAAAAAATTTACTAAAATTCACCAAAAATTCTAAATCACTAAATACACTCTCCAAATTAATTTTCAATACAAATAAACCACAATTCTCAATAAAGTCACATTTATAACAATTATACCCGGAATGTCAACGAATGCATATACAATTATTTTCATGTGCAAAATTCAACAATCACGTGTATGTGCATGTCATATTATACAAGAGCATGAAATGCACTTTCTAATCTCTCATATCTACTATTCTAGCCTTAACATGAGTAACGGGATGTTACAGAACTGGCGTCAGGAAGCTAGCCTTTTTATCTTCATTTTTATGCTCTAAGTGTGAGCCATCTTCTCTATGCTTCGGTGGTGAAAAAATAACGAAGAAAAATCTAGCTCCTCCACTCTATTCCATGCCACTGCTCTCTTCTCCTTTTGCTACTGTTCATGTGATGTGACAAATAAAAAATTTAATGTCCATTGTCACTGTTCACTTGTGTTTAAAACACTCTTTACCGCTAGCTCTCTCTTTTCTTCTCCTTGCTATGTTAAAACCGGCCTCTACTCACGTTTTCTTCACTCTCCAACAAAGATGGAAGCTTCGGTTCTCACCATTTGAGCCCCCACACTCCTCATTTTATTCTCCAAAATACAACTGCCTTTCCACTCTCTTTTTATGATAAAAACTAGCTTCAAATCAATGGAGAGATGGCTTAACCGAATAGGTGATCTAGCTGCTATCTCTCTTTCAGTCTTCACCTTGTTTCAACTATCCCTTTTTTCTTCTCCACTTCAGCCCTCCTCTAGCCT
Source organism: Erythroxylum longipes (assembly GCA_027563885.1). Lineage (NCBI taxonomy): Eukaryota > Viridiplantae > Streptophyta > Magnoliopsida > Malpighiales > Erythroxylaceae > Erythroxylum > Erythroxylum longipes. The sequence goes on along the minus strand of JAOQMS010106361.1, from coordinate 16,184 downwards.
ACACTTCCACCCTCTTTCTCTTATTTCGTAGCCCTCCTCCAAACTTATGAGGCAATTTTTCTTATACTTTAAACCTAGAATAATAGTTGTAACTCATGTGATATAAATTCAGCCCATGTAATCCATACAACTGTGAGTAAGAGCCCTCCAAATGTGTAGCTGTCCAATTTTTGTTTTATTATCCCAACTTTTCCATGCTACAGCCAACACCATTTCAGCTTTGTCTTTTTACCAGCCATCTTCATGTCACACTTCTTTATTTTTCCATCCTATCTTGATGTCACACACATGTATCCTTAATACCTTAAATGTTAGAGGAATTGAAATACTGCATAGCCGTAAGTTACAATGCAGTATTCTTCTTTGTGTTTCTAGCATATGTCTCATCTTTCTTGGAATTTAATTGTCTTCTATTGCTTTCAATCTTCTTCTTCTTCATGCTCTATGGATTAGTAGAATGTGGAAATTGAAAAGATGACTTCAATGGACATGCTTTCAGGTCACTTTAGCTCCTTCACTTTCAAAATGTACCCAAGATCAAATATAAGCTAAAGTGAGTATCTTAAGCATTTCTAAGGCATTAATCACTAAGTGTAGTATATCAAATGAATGAACATTTAAACACATATCACTTTCTTAAGAATTGCTCAGGTCCTATAGTAAAAGGAATTATCTTAAAAATTATACCATTATAGTGGATATTCATAAAGACTTTGACTCAATAAGTTGCCATTTTATTGTACGTATGCTTAATACAGTTAGATTTCCTAAAGTTTTCATACATTACCACTACATCTTTTAGTGTACTTATGAATGGCTTTTGTACACTAATACAAGGAGACCCTTTATCCTAGTATCTATTTACCTTTGCAGTGAATCCCTAACTAGGCTAATTGCTTACATTATCAGAAATGGTTTGGGGGTTTATATACCATAATAGATATAAGAAACTAGAAATCATTAACTTTTGTTTCGTAGATGATCTTATATTTTTTGAAAGGTTAATGAGAAATCCTTGAGCTTATTAATGTCTTCGTTAATGCCCTTAAAAGAACTCTCAGGGCTAGATATCAATAAGGTGAAAAGTTACATGATTTTCTTTATAAGCGATAAAAGTTTATCATATTGTCTTTCCACCTTTTTTTGGATTACAATACAAAGAGCCCCCTTCAGTTACTTGGGGTTACCAATCTCTACTAAAAGGCTATTACATAAGAATAGTATTCCATTATGAGAGAATGTTTAACCACTATCTACAAAACTCTCACTTTTGTAGATAAAGTGCTTTTAATCAATTATGTCCTAATCTCCTTCCAAACTTATTGGCCCTTGCACATATTTTTTTTATTTAAAGGAGTAATGAAACAAATAGAAAGGATGTTTAAAAGGTTCCTTTAGTCAAGGATGGATGAAGCTCATACTTTTAACAAGGTGAAGTGGGAGGAGGAATGCTTACCTAAATCAGTTGGTGGCTTAGGAATACAATCCTTAAAACTTATTAATAAGGCTTTTATGGTTAAAAGAGTGTCTAGAATCTTATTTAAAACCCATAAACTATGGTTAAAATGGATTTACACATACTTATTAAAAGGGAAAAGCCTTTGAGAAGTAACTTTTCAGTTTATAAGTTAGATTCTAAAGATGAGGGAATATCTTCAACAAAATATTCATTGCAAAATAGGTAATGGAGGACAAGCTTCTTTATTTTTTTAAAATTAGACCAACCATTGTCCTCTTATTAATCACCACTCAATACAAGCCTTAATCCACCAATATTTTAATTTCTTTTAAGGTCAACTTGATATTAAACAATGGTGAATGGAGCTCTAATTTCTTATTACACACAGGGAGCCTCACTCTAATTTACTAGGCCAACACGAATGTGGATGAAATTTATATTTGGACAAAATATTCTTCTAAAAATTTTAGCCTTAAATCTTTTAAGGAATCCTTCAGACCTTGGCTACAAAGACATTCTTGGAATGATATCATTTGGGCAAAGTCATATCAACCTTTCTCTGGCTCATTCTTAATAAAAACTCCCATCAATAGATATAATCAAAATTTTAAATATCATTAACAGGTATTGCTTATTCAAGAACTCATATGAATTACTAAACCATATCTTTTCCTGATGATAATTCATCTCACATATCTGAAACACTATTTAGTCTCTTTATCTTTTGAATGACTATGGTATGAAATTTAGGACACTTTTAACAGAATCATTAGCTTTAGAAACACTAGCCTATATAGGGAACAAAGTCTGCTTGATTATTGTTTTAGGATGAATAATGTTTTCAATTTATAATGAAAGGAATCATCAGATCTTCAAGAACACTGAAAGAGCTAGAGAACTAATTATGTCCAATCTCATTGCTTGGATTAGAGAACAATTCTTAGCTCTTGCACTTTGTAGTAGATGGAGTAATGAATTTGCAAGATCATGGAGACTATTTGAAGAATAATAGGGAAGCTATGCATGAACTATGAAATGAAATTATTAAAGTTGTTTACTTCCTGCATTGATCAGATGGATTGGTAGCAATGTAACATAGAACTCTCCTAACTGTAAAGGGTAACACTATATAGCAGTAACTATTATTCTCTTAAGTTAAAGACTTAAATATAGGGAATGTTTGTCTTGAATTAAGTATAGTTCTCTCTTAGTTGTTTTAAGAGATGAACCATATATCATTATACATCCTCTAAAGTTACGATCAATATATATTTCTTTACATTAAAGAAAAACTTTTAACTTATTTAAACTAATGAACAAACTAAGATTTTAGCTTACAACAACCAATATTCTACAATCAAGATATTATGATAATAAGTGAATAAGTTAATACAAAAAAGGGAACAAGCTCACATCCCATATCTATTGATCAGAGTGTAAAATATTATATAGTTTTCCCTTAACATTTGGTTTTTTACACCTACTTTATGCCTATATAATGTCATTATCTTTACATGTTAATTTAGGATGCATTTGGAGGTGTTTAAGAAAAATTCAAATATTTAAACAATTATGGACTCCAGTAATAGTGCTACTTGATTTAGGCATAAATCCATAATGTAACTTAGAGTATGTTTTGAAGCTAAACTTTGACAAGATTTGGAAGAGTTTTTAAGGAAAAGTATATAGAAAATCATTGAACACCACTTGACATGTACCTATGTGCTAGCTCATGTTCTTCTTGAATAACCTAGGGATAATTAAATAGAATTAGACATAGATAGGAAAAAATTAAGTGATATAGATATAAAAAAATAATGTAGAAAAGGTCATCGACATAGGTGTGTCTATACCAGTGTAACTTACTATAAATTAGAGATGAAAAATAATGAAAATTTTGATTGAAGACACTATCATATATGTACACGTGTAATTTCCTATATGAGAAACAATAAGAAACACAGTTATATCCCAAATCATGTATGTCATTAAAATAAAGTGGGTCTCTTATTTAAAAATTTAGAATGCCTAATTTTTAAGAAATTTTTAGCTTAAGTTTTTCTAGGAGAATAATTATTTGACTTATATTTTCTCTTTTTTTCAACTTCTTATCTCATTCACAGCCATATGTGGCTAATCTTCTACATTTGGTTAAAGAAAAGTAATACATTGGAATGTATTAAATCATAAAAATTGATTAATTTTTATTATTCAATTTGTCTAGATATTAGAAGTATAATATCTTCTTCTATTATTATTTTGTATGATTGTTTCGTTTGATTGTAATAAGGCCTATTAGTTTACATTTTGATTCAATCTACAACTAAATTAGATATTAATTTCATAATAATGTTATCCCTATAATTTATGAAGAAACTAAGATTTAGGGAATTTTTACCCAAGAGTTCCTAGATTCTATAGAGAAAAAATGGCCGAATTGAATATAACTGTTAGGACTCGATTTTAACTGGGTTATCAAAAGCTCCTTCTGGTGCAAATCTCCATCTACTATACTGCAATAACAGAGCTAAAATAGACTTCCTACTCAAAGCATTTGCTACCATATTAGCTTTCCTTAAGTGGTAGTCAACTACGCAATCATAGTCTTTAAACATTTCTAGCTAACTTTGTCACCTTAAATTGAGCTCTTTCTTTGTGAGCAGGTACTTGAGACTCTTGCGGTTCGTGTGTATCCTACATCTTTCCCTATATAAGTAGTGCAACCAAATTTTCAAAGAAAATGCCACTGTTGCCAATTCTAAATCATGTGTAGGGGTGTTCATGTGGCTTTAACTGTCTCGAGGCATAAGCCACCACTTTCACATCTTACATCAGTACACAACCTAGACCATTCCTATAAGCATCACTATACATAGCATACTCTTTGCTTGAAGTTGGCTGTGTTAACACTGGGTGACACAACCAGAGCTTCACTGAGTATCTTCTTTATCTGCTCAAAACTAGCTTGGCATCTATCATTCTATCCAAAATAATAATTAGTTAAGCCAAGAAAATTTCTCACTTTTGTTACATATCAAGGTAACTTCTAATTGACAATCACATTAATTTTACTACAATCCATCCTGATACCTTCTGAAGAGATGATATGCTCGAGGAAAGAAACTTCCTTTAGCCAAAAATCACATTTGTTTAATTTGGGAAATAAATGATTCTCTCCCAAAGTTTATAGCATAATTCTCAAATTCTGAGCATGTTCCTCTTCATCCCTCGAATAGACCAATATGTCATCTATAAACACCATAACAAATTGTTCTAAGTAGAGTCGAAATACCCTATTCATCAAATCTATGAAAGTAGTCGGTGCATTAGCTAGCTTAAAAGGCATCATCAAAAATTTATAATGGCCATATCTATTCCTGAATCTAGCATTTGGAATATCTACATCTTTTACCCGAAGCTGGTAATGACCTGACCATAAATCGATCTTGGAGAACACTCCTGCACCTTTTAAATGATCAAAAAATCCTCTATTTCGGGCAATGGATACTTATTCTTTACAGTCACCTTATTCAACTGTATATGTAGTCTATACACATTCATAAGGTGCTATCCTTCTTCTTGATAAAAAGGACAGGCGCTCCCCATGGTGACACATAGGGCCGTATAACTAAATCTTCAACTCGTTTAACTTTATAAGAGCCATTATATGAGGTGGTTTTGAAGTAAGAGCAATACCAGATATAATTTCCATAAACAATTCTACCTCCCTCTCGGGTGACAAATCCGGTAACTCTTTTGGAAACATCTCAAGAAACTTATCTAGTACTGGTGTGTCTTGTAAGTTCACCTTCTCCCTTTTTAAATTAAGTACTAAAGCCAAATATGCCTCAAAACCCATTTTAAGAAGTTATCTTGCCTGTATGACTGATATATTAGTCAAATGACTAGACCGAATACCAAACACCACTATTTATGAACCATCAGAATCTTTAAACACAACTGTTTTCAACGCACAATCAACTATAGCTTGGTGTTTGGACAACCAATTTATTCCTAAGATCAAGTCAAATTCATGGAAAGGTAGCTTTATTAGATTAGCAGCAAACTGTTTCCTGTGTATCATAATAGGGCAATCTCTGTATACTCTATTCACTTATACATTATGGCACAATGGACTAGTCACATCTATATCATATGCTAATTGATCTACAAATAACATTCTATTACACATTCCACTAGTGCAAATGTATGGAAGAGTGGAACCAGGATCTAGCAATGCATGCATATTAAGATCAAAGAGACAGAAGATGCTAGTTATAACTTCTAAAGGCGTCCTGTTCTTCACGATCCTTCATAGCATATGGCAGTGCTAGATTGAATGATGTCATATGATGATTAAGAGACTCAGATAATGTGCTCGGAGTGGCTCTATATTGGCCTAAGCCTGGTACACCTTTGCCTTTACCTCATCCTCTAGGTGCAATGGGTGCATTAGATGCCCTTCTACTTCCTTGAGGTGCTCTACTTTGTCTCGAGCCTTATGGATAATTAGCCATTAAATGATCAATACCCCCACATTTCAAACAGGCCCCAATCAACCACCTACATGTGCCCCAATGTCTCTTGGTACAATGTGGCCATTTTGGTGATCCATCTCCCTGTCCAGCTGAAAAGATTCTACTAGTATTAAATGTTGTGGACTGTCTCTAACATGTTTCTCCAGTGTCTAGGGTATAAACTGGCTCTACTAGGGACATACCCTGCGAGTCTTAAGTCCTCTTACTTAAAGATGAGCCACCACTAGAAAATCTCCTCCTTTATGCCATTTCTCTCTTAGCTATCTCTTGCTTCTCTATTTTGATAGCAGCTTCAACCAGCTGATAGTAGCTCACTTATTGTAGGGAAGTTAATGCCACTAATTACTCTTTGATGGAATCATTCAATCCATCCTCAAATTTTCGGCATCAGAATGCCTCTATCAAAATAGACTCTGGAGCATACTTACTGAGACAACTAAAATCCTCTTCATACTTAGCCACATATAGGTTTCTTTGTCTCAAGTTTAGAAACTACTTCTATTGAGCTACTTTATAAGCTTATGTGACATATTTCTTATTGAACTCTTAGGTAAAGAACTCCCAAGTTAGAGGGTTAGGCATTTGAGATGCAGTAGGGCTAATTTTCACCAATCATAGGTTGCCCCTTGCAGGAGAGAGACAATATAGGTAACCATTTCTTCGGGTGGACAAGGATACAGATAGTATAGAGTATCTATTTTCTATAGTTTCTATTTTTTCTGTTATTAAATCTTAATTTATTAAAATGAATAAAAGATATTCTCTAGAACACTCTATGTCTGCTCTAATTAGTATTCTACTTTATCGGATTCTTTTAGAGTCTGCCCATAAATTCTACCACCCTATGTTTTCTCAAAGCTTTTATAGGAGCTTTAGAAGCAGTCACTATATCCATCAATCCCATCATATTATGGGAGAGCTTTAGAAACATCTCCCCAAGTACTGACGATACTGGTATTTCACTCTTTGGAGGTTCAGTAGGACCCGAAACTGATTGATTTCTCACTACTATATTATCAGCTGACTCCTACTTAATTTCATGAGGTATTTCCATCTCTCCTATCTATAAAAAAATAGGGACACCTACATTAGGCCAACATGAAAAACAAACCATATCACATATTACTAGACTCTTATTGGTCATTACTGCCTAAAATGTGGCTCTGATATCACAAAATATAACACCCCTATATGGAACCTACAACTACCCACATTTATGGCAACCAAATTCTTGTACAAACAGCCATCATACATTTCTATTCATTTATAGGGACTATCAACATATATTTGCCTATTCAATGTTGTACATAAAATATTAAAAAATTTCATATCACTTTTATCATTTAAGATTAGTATTACATCTTTGCATTTATATGATAATCCAAAAGAAATATTATATATAACTTAAATTCTTAGTTACAAACTGTTACATATACAATCATCTTTAACCTAAAAAGATACAATTTAAAAGTACATTTATTACTAACGGTTGGCCTTAGTCCCTGCAGATGATCCCTGTACCTCACTCTTATTACTTAGACATACATGGATTAATACCTGTGCTAAGCTTGAAAGCTTAGCCGAAACATTTAGTTTGGATGACCACTCACAGTAGTCCTGCGCCAAACACACACATTTATAAATATCACAAAACGTATAAATAGTGATGGCATAAACAATCGAGGTACATAATGAAAATATGCTTCAATGTATTGTTCATATATCGTGAATTCACATTATAAACCAAACATTGATATTCAACGCTCTTTAAAACAAATTATCAATACAACTACTCCTCATTATAAATCATCAATACAATCAGTACCAATGTTCTTTAATACCAATTATTTAGTTGTCATGCTGTATTTCTTATTTATAACTGTTTAATTTACTTTTTGTATTAAGCTTGTATATTCCCGTGGGTGTGGATAACAGGAACTATAAATACCTGAAGATATCAAACTGTAGATACCCGAAAATATCAAATTGTAATTACCCAAAGGCATCAAACTATAGAGACATTATAGTCTCGAAGTGAAGACACCATTGGTGTCAAACTGTAGCAGCTGCATTATAACCATATAGACATGCCTATCTATCCCTTACTAAGACAATAAAGCTGGCACTGTAACATTTTCCTTTAACCATTTTCCAATTTTGTAATTCATATATTGACAAATCATATGATATTCATTTGAAATAATAAAATATGTATTTAAGTTCATACATGCAAGTCATAACTTACCACCATTAGAATTGTATCAAAATCACACTTTTATAATCATTCTATACATATTTAAGCAATATATATGCATATAAATCATCTAAATACATGTAAATTTCCTTTAACATACATTACGATCAATCTTAAATTTCAATGTTTAATCACCCAGTTCACATATGGTGAGTCATATTTTATTTATTTCTAAGTTTTTGCAAAGTTTCATAAACAACCAAAAATTTTCGTATATGATTCAATAAAAATCGGAAATCAAAACAAACTCAAAATATTGTAATTTCCTTCACATCACGTTCCCTGCCTAGAACTTACACCTCCACTTGTTCCAAAATTTTCACATATCAAAATTTAAATTAGGTTTTATTTCTTCTATACATTTATTCCTTATGTCTCTAGTCTCCATAGCATAAAAAATCAGGCAATTTAGATTTCTAAATCATGAAACTTGCACCAAACATCACAAGCTGCTCCAATATAAGGCAACATCAGGTAACCATTTTCAATCTCAAATTCTAGTTTCTTTCATCCAGAATTAGGTCAGGGTCTCTTTTAGATATTATTAGTGCTATATCTTAAGTTTTTCTTCAATTAAAATCACCCAATTTATAGATCTTTAGGCTGATTTATGACCAAAACAATTGGACTGGTTTAAACAAACTTAAGACAGAATTGCACTACACATTACTCTCTTATCATATTCAACCAATTCCATGCAAAGTAACACCAAGACACTATTCCAAAAAACAGTCCATATCCAAATGAATCTTTGTGTTCATTCAAACATAAGCAAATAGAAATTAAACTAAGTGTAGTCCCAAACCTTGAAGTCAGCCAACTAGCTCTTCTAGTAATTTTCCTTCTCTTCTCCTTTAGCTTTGCTTGATTCGCTAATTAGAAACACCAAAAATACATATCTCAATCCCAATTCCAACCTTATAAGTTTGGATCTTCATGAGAAAATCAAGAGAAGATAAAGATGAAGAGAAAAACCTCTAACTTTTGCCTTAATTTCCACCTAGGATTAGCTTAATTCCTTCAATGCAAAATGGTGTGATGAAGAAGATGAAATGGAGAGAAAATGAGAAAAGGAAAATTTCCCATTCAAAACCTTAAATGCACGTCTCTCTCTTCTCTCTTACATGTCCATTTCATGACCCACAAGCTTCAATCCTATTAGACACATATGCTTTAATCCCATTGGTCACACATGTTTTAATCTTATTGGTCCATGTGTTGATTTTAGGAAAATTACATAATTGGTCCTTCTTCTTCCTTTAATTCCAACATTGGCATATAAACTCATCAATTAATTTCATTATCATCCATATTTCACGTCTAATTATGTATTTCCATGCTGAAATGAACAAATTACCAATTTACCTATGTCTTTTACATTAAGTACCATCATGTCCCTTATTATGCTTAGAAGAACTTAATTCTTTATGTTCACTTCTTAATACACCTTAAGTATGCTATAATTTTAGTATCTTGTCTATCAAATTGTTGAGAGATTTAAAGTGTTAGACTACTAAGTCATATGAGTGGCAACATATAGAATAAATTTGATACATTTATGACATTATTTTTATAATTGTGTTCAAGTGTATAATATTAGCATATACATATGAATTGTGAATTAAAAAAATTGCATTCAATTGACATATTTTGGGGTATGAAACTAAAATGAATGTGATAAATGACTGAGCATAATGAATGTGTGTTTCTAATGTCTTGTATTTTAGTTTACCAGTGACAAGAATTGATCGATTATAATTAGTAAATTGGAATTTATTGTTACAATTGGGAGATTTATGAATTAATGTGTACAATTGGATTAGGAAAAAAGCCAAGTGGCAAGACAAATTGACACATGACAGTAATAAGTGACATGTGGCATTAGGATTGAGTGACAAATGGCTTGGAGATTTAATGATAATTGGCATAGAGATTAAGTGACAAATGGACTAGTAATTAAATGACATTGGGTACCATAATTAGAAGACATTTAAGTTGGTTCTTAAGTTGACAAGTGTCATGACATGTGTCCTAACACTCACCAAGCATTTACTTACCATGTATTTAATCCATATCAAGATATACACACCCATAAAAGACCATATCTCATTTGTTACTTTTTACTATGTGCTCTCATCTTCTTCTTTCTTCCCTCCATTCATGACATTTACAACCTACACTCATAACGTGAGTTTTATTAACATCCTTCATCTAGCCACACCAAATATCTTGTTGTCTACACTTTGATGATAAAAATCCAACCTATTCTACCTTGAAAGTTTGACGATCATGTAAGCATGGAAAGCTAGGATTACTTAGTGATTTGAGAAGCTTTGGAGTTAAACAAGTAAGTAACATATTAATCTTAATGGTTTGATTAATAGAAACGTATATGATGATAGTTTGAGATTGATTGATTTTGTGAAAATGGTATTTGATGTGTGATGAAAGTTGATGAATGATGAGATACATTCATGTTCTATTTTTTTATAAATGATAAAACATAGTTTATAAATTGTTTTATGGATGATATTGAGATAGAATTGAGGTGAATATGATGAGGAATTGAATTAGAAATGATGAACTATGCATAAGATGTTTTGAGTTTGGTAAGAAAGAGTTAAAATATGGAAAAACATTGAAGAAATTGGCTAAGAATTTTCGGATCAACCATCCCACGATCTTAGGAAGGTCTCCATAATTGTGGGAAATGCCTTGAAAGTGAAATGTTAACTTTTGAGTGATTGTTGAATCAATTAATGATAAGTTACTTTATTATGGTGCTTTTATACTTGATTGAGGCTTGAAATGAACCTAGTTTGAGGTTGAATAAGTTAATAAAGCGTTTGATATGTTTAGGTTGTTAATTGAGGTTATAACTTAAGGAATGGATTGTTGATATTAATGTGTTTAAAATCTGGAAATTTATGAATGATATAGGAATGAAGGTGTTCTTATGAATGTAAATGTGATTTAAAGGATATGAGTAAGGTGAATTAGGTATGAATAAATGAGAAATTGGATATTGTGTGATTATATAATGCTATAAAAGTATTAGTGAATGTATGATTGATGAACTTAGAATAATCAAGTTTCTTTGAGGTGTAAACATATGCACAAACTAGACATAAACAAGTTATAAGGTTTGAATGATCATGACTTATGATTTAAGGATACAAACTCGGGAAAATCAATTGAGCATGCATTGATCATGACATATATATATATGTGCATGATTGGATGATAATATGGTTCATCAAATTAGTAATGTGTGTATAATGTGTGTATTGCATGAAGTTAGATACACAAGATTAAACGTCAGTATCCAGACATTTCCGGTTCGTTGAGGCAATAGCGAATCTAGAACGTACTGTGAGTCAACCTAGATATTTTCTCACAAGGATTGATTTGTCTCTTTTTAAATGTCAGTTATTAAACTGTGATTGTTATGAATGTGATAATTTCAGACATTGATGGTCCAAGGAGTGTTTCTAATTGAATGTGAATCGGGAAAAATAAGTGTACTTAACAAAATGTTGAATGCTGGACTTAGGTCCGATGAATATGAAAAATGACTGTGTCTGAAATGAATGAAAGTTGTTAAAAGTATAATATGTGAATTGATGCATTTTATTACATTGATATGCATGATCAAGTAAAGGAGTTGTGATTGAAGTGGCAAATGAAAAAGAGTTTAAAGCTAAAAAATGCATATAAAAAGCCACAGGCTCAGTATTTAATGAGCCCAGTATCTACAATAGAGACAACACAATTATTAATGAAACCAGTATCCACAACAGACACGGGACAGTAAAAAGACACTCGGTCACAACAAAGTAACAATGAAACTGGAGTCACATGTGCATTTGCATATAAATTGATATGTATTAAATGAATGATTGAAATGAATTGTTTGGACTGTTCTGAAATAGAAATGCAAAATAGCGTATAAAAAATGTATTTGTTGAAGCATGATGAAATGTGAAGTGGTATTCAATACTAGATGATATGATTTGTCTGCGAATTGGATTGATTGTGAATTGTTCTTGTGTTTGATATGAATGAGCACATCAAGGATGGTTCACTTACTGAGTTCGCAAAACTCATCAAAATTGCAACGTTATCTTTTAGGCTCAGAAGAGATCTAACTAATCTAGTTAAAGTAGCTACTACATTTGGACTTGAGCTAGTGGTTGGGATCAATTGTACCTGCACATGTCTTCAGTTAATTTTGTTTCAAGAATTGTATTTCTCAACTATTGTATGATGTATGTGTAAATTCTGAAATGTAATGACATTTATGATTGGATATGTTTGTAAATGAAATGGGCCAAAATGATTACTGCTTTTTTGAAGATGTGTTTGATGCTTGAAAAATTTATAAAGAGTTATTTCGATCGTCTTAACATGCCATTCTTGTAGAGTATGTTCTTGAATATTTGTCAATACATTCAGGCATATGCTTTATGAGAGTGGTGTATTACAATAATACTTATGTTAGGGCCTAACAGGGTGAACAAAGAGACGGCCTAGATTCCCCTAATTACCATACTATATATAGGAAATTAAACCATTACTTATTTTTATTTTGATATAAGGTTGCATATAATCTCTTAACTTGATCATACTTAGTTTAAACCATGATGAATCTGTTTTAGGTTTTAAAGTCCACCAGTTTTTATTAGCTAATTATAAACCACATACCCATTTAACCCAAAGTGAGGCCTTATCTTTCAATAGTATCCGAAGCCTCTTTATAATCATAACTTTATTGATAATTAAAGTAAATTGCGCTCTTGAGCCACCTTCCTTTCTCAGCGTATAAGCCTTTATCCAACTAACTTTAGCAAACGACTCGAAGTGAGTGTCACCAATCCACATAAAATTCTTTAAATCTTCTCCATATTTTTTATAAGTTTAGAGGGGATATTGATATATGAAGATCAACATATATGCAAAGTGCTAAGTATAGAGTTTATAAGTTGCATTCTAAATGCAAATAAGAGGCAATTTTTACACTAGCAACCTATTGTTTTTCCTTACTATATCATAAAGAGGCTAAAACTCCACATAGATGGTTTTTCTTAAAAAGATAAGTACTCCTAAGTAATTAAAATGTTGATTTTTTAAGGCTAGAACAGAGATTTGAGAAAGTACATGTATGTTCTTTTATGCATAAGTTGAAATTATCAAGTTTTATTGTAGATAGTGAATAGGTAAGATGATGGGGGATCACCTTGCCTAATTCCCATAGTTTTACTTCAGATCTTGGTTACTTCCTCATTAACCAACACACTAAATGATGAAGTGATTATACATTAAGCTATCCATGTAATAAAAATAGGTGGAAAGCCAAAAGCTTTAAGGGCATGAAGAACAAAGTCCTAAGTCGTTGTCCCAAATTCTTTTTTAAGGTCAAATTTTAAAGTATAGTTCTTGCTAAATCCCTTCAGATGATAGTTCTTCAAGAATTCTTTTGCAAGTAGGATTGTAACACACCACTCTCATAGAGCATAGGCCCAAAAGTATTGAAAAGTATTCAAGAACATACTCTACGAGAATGGCACATTAAGACATTCAAATCAATTAATTGAAATTTTTTCACGCATTAAACACATTTTCAACAACCAGTAATCATTTTCAGTCCATTTCATTTGTCATACATATTTATTCATGAATATCATTACATTTCATAATTCACATATACATGGTACATTAGTTGCGGAAATACAATTCAAATACAAAAATCACTGAAGACATGGGTAGATGCAAATTGATCCCGACCACTAACTTCTGTCTGATTGTAGTGGCTATACTTTAATTAGTCTAACTGTATATCCCCTGAACCTAAAAGACAATATTGCAATTTTGATGAGTTTTATGAACTCAATGAGTGAACCATCATCGATGTGCTCGCTCAAAACACATAACAATTTACAATTCACATTCAATTCACAAATAAATCATATCACATATTGAACATCACTTCAGAGTGCATCATATTTCAACAATTACCATTTTATACACTTTTTCACATTTCTATTTCAAGATAGGCTATACAATTCATTTCAGTCAATCATATAACACGTATCAAATTGTATATGTCGTTGCTTATAAGACTCCAATTTCATTGTTAACTGTTGTGACTGAGCGTCTTTTTAATTGTCCCCTATCCGTTGTAGATACCAGGCTCGTTGATAATTGTCCAGTATCCATTAGGGATATTGGGCTCATTTTACATATTGAGCCTGTGGATCTTATACACGTTTTTGAGCTTTAAGCTCTTTTTCATTGGCACTCCAGTCATAACTTCCTTTATCTGTTCATGCATTTCAATGAAATAAGATGCATCAAATCACATATTTCACTTTCAACATCTTTCATTTATTTCAGTCGCTATCATTTTCATGTTCATCGGATATAAGTCCGAAATTTAACATTTCAGTTCAGAACACATAATTCTTTCTGATTCACATACAATCAAAACACTCCCAGTATAATCACAATTTTAAACTCCTCGAACTATTATTGTCCAGAATTATCAATCATATCAATTTCAGTTCAATAATTGAAATTTAAGCAAATACGATCATTCTTAGTGAGAAACATCTAGGTTACTCACAGTACGCTCTAGATTAGCTATTGCCTTCATGATCCGGCTATGTCTGGATGTTGACGATCAACTTGCATAACTGTCTTCTTGCAATACACATGTATTTCACACATTACTAATTTGATCAATCACATAAGTATCAATTATACACATATGTATATGTGTTATGTACAATGCATACTCAAATGACTATTTTCGAGTATGTATGCTTAAATCATAAGTTTTGATCATTCTATTAAGATATAACTAGTTTACACTTAGGCTAATACCTTAAATATACTTAATTACTCTCATTTTATAATTCATACGTTCATCAATCACATAGTCTCCAATCCTTTTTCTAAAATTGTAATGATCATATAATATCCAAATTCTTATTCAATATTACTTAATACACCTTACTCTCTTTCTTTGGATTTCATTTACTTTCCTAAGAACACCTTCATTCATATAATACTTATAGATTTCCAAATTTAGATACATGATACCATCAATTCAATCTTAAGTTATTACATCAATTATCAACCTTAACATATCAAGCTCTTTATCAACTAATCAAGCATCAAACTAGTTCATTTCAAGCCTTATTCTAATCTAAATGCATCATATGAAGGTACCTTATCATTAGTTGGTTCAACAATTACACAAATCTGAAATTACCATTTTAAAACCTTGCCCACGATCATGGGGTACCTCTCCACAATCGTGACAGAAGCTAATGCATCTGTCCACGGTCGTGGGATCAGTGCCACGATCATGGACCACCCTTTTTCCTTCATTTTTTTCTAGATTTTAACTATTTCATAATACATCCAACACATCTTATCTATATTCCATCATTTCTACTTCATTTCCTCATCAAAATCACTTCAATTCAATATGAAAAACATCCATCAAACAATTCATATATTATTATTCATCAATCATACAAAAACAAAACATAAACACATTCATTTCTTCATCCTTGTGACAACACTCTTTAACCACCATTATCATGATCAATCTGTCACTAACTATCATCATAAATACTTCTATTTAAGGCAAATCATGAAGAACCATATCTCACTTACGTTTTTAACTCCAAGCCTCTTCAAAACCTGGGTTAACCTAGCTCTCCCATACCATACAATTATCATCTTTCAATGAGGAATAAGTTGGGTCTTGTTGGCCCCCTAATTTTTTTCTTAAGGAATAAGCATGATTTAAATAAATTATGAGGTCCTTAAGGGGTTATTTTGTGGACTTAATTATTATGTCAATGTTGGTAAGATTTTATGACATAGATTAATTGAATTGAAGTATTAAAGTTGTAAGATTGTA
>JAOQMS010106330.1:0-17829 GCA_027563885.1 Erythroxylum longipes | reverse complement strand
TCCGACGGATTAGTTATCCGTCGGTAAAATTTTGTTTTCACCGACGGATTATCCCATTTCCGTCGGTAAAATGCGACAGAATTTGTGTCGTCGGTAATATTCCGATGCTAATTCTCAAATTTCTTGTAGTGAATTATGTTATCTCAGCAAGCCATTAAGATATATGATCCACATTAGTTAAGACCATAAAGTGACTTTATCTTTATTTATGCTCATAATATAGAGTTTGTTAAGGGTGTTGCGAGAGTTAATTAGATTAGCCACTAAGAAACAATAAGCTCCATAAAAAAAAGAAGAAGAAGATCATTAGTAAATGAAAGGTTGTAGATGCTAAGCTACTTATATTTGTTGTAAAATCTAAAGCTATTCTGTATCCTTGTATTGTGATTGATCAACCTTGTGATAACTTTTATGTGGAGGGTAAACAAGTAAGGGGAAAGTAGGTCTTCTTGCCTTATTCCATGCTCGTTTGATGAGATATAAAGCTTCTCCATTAATAAGAATGCTAAAAAAATAGAAGTGATACATTGTACAATCCAAGATATGAAGAGTGGAGTGAACCCCAAACTATTGAGTCAAAAGTTCTATGAAAGTCAATCTTCAATGGAAAATTCTTACCAAAACCCTTTAAGTGATAATTCTTGATACAAGTAAAATATTATCACAAATGGATCTTCACTTGATAAAAGCTATTTGAGAAGTGTTAATGATAGAGGGTAAGATCAACTTTAATATAAAGGCCAAGAGAAAATTACCTTATAAAGAATATTGCAACAAGCTGTTAGTCTAAAATCTCTCAAGAACATAGGGTTAGAAAATTTGAGAACCAAGTAGATGTGAGTTTTTTTATAAACTTTCGACATCGTTACATTTAAGAAGAATTCTAACATTGCATTGCTCTCTTGAATTTTAAGAGAAGCCTAACGGTTTTGGAAGAATGCATTAAACTACCAAGAGTAGGAGTTTTGTTAGGATTGACGCTAAATAAGGCTTCTCAATAACTTCTATGGAGAAAAGTTTGGTAAGTAAGCCACTTTGGTCCCTGCTGATCAATTTAGGAATAAAGGAGTTAAGAATATTAATAGAAGAGAAGCTCCTAGGAGAAGTGCCAAGGGTGCTTTAAAAGTATTCATAAGCATGATTCAACAATCCTACTTAATCATTTATTACACTGCCATCTTTTATTGTAAGAGAAGTAATTTTATTGGAATTTTTCCTTGATAAAAGAGCTTTGTGAAAGAAATTAAAGTTATTGTCCTCATCTTTTAGCCAAAATCCTAGATTTTTGCTTAATTCGGGAGCAATAGTTCTCTAGGATTTTAATAAAAATTTCAGGATAATGTTCTCGTTTAGTTGTTTGGTAGTGTCACTAGTAGAATCATATAATTCCTTTTGCTTTTAATGAAGTAGTTCTCTGGTGTTTATTAACGTATAAAAAAATTATGAATTGTCATATGAAAATTATTATCAACAAAAAGTAGACATCTTTATTAATAAATGATTTAAAAATAATCAATATATATATTAACATAAAAAGTGTGAAAGTCTTTTACTTCTAGAAAGTAAAAAAACTTTGTAATAAACATGAGATTATAAAAATTTTTATATTTAATATAATATTTATAGTATTAGGGACAAAAGAAATTTTTATCAATATTTAAATATCAAGTATTTCATATTCTTTTTATATAGTATATGACCGATATAAGATATAAATTGATAATTGATAATCAAATTATATTATAATACAAAGTCTAAGGTTTAATAAAGCATAATTGGAGAAGAATTACATACTTGTATTTATCTATTACATAAAAATATAAATTAATTAAAACATATGAATAGAAGTATGTTATATCAGAATATAAGTTTGCTTTTAATAATGATATTATTTTTTTCATTTTTTATGTTTCCAACTTTGTTAATTTAGTATTTGTGATTGTATGTCTTATTTTTGTTCTTATGATTAGGATTACTTGTATTTAAAAAAATTACTAATATTTTTAAAGAATATTTTTCTCAAATGTAAAATCGATGGTTTTGATTTTAATATATTTACAATGATTTAAATAAAGTATAATGATGAAAGTTTTAGAATACATGTATATGTGACATTTTTCTTGAGAAAGTACAGACATATATAACTTAATCATATGCATATATACGCTTATAATATGACATTAATGATATGGATTATTGTGAACCTTTTAAGGTATATACTTTATAAGCTATTATGTTAAGATCAATAAATAAAATTATTATGAGTCTTATTTTTTTATATGTAACTTGTATTTTTTTCAAAAATCTTAGCACCTAATTAAGGATATTATGATTAAGGTAATTCTAACATTCTTCCAAAGGGGTCACTTGTTAAAAGAATTGAACAAGACCTTTATCACTCTAGTTGCCAAAACACTAAATTCTAACTCATTGAGTGAATTCAGAGCTATGTCATGTTGTAACTTCATTTATAAGGTGATCTCTAAACTAATTCCAATAAGATTGAAGCAGGCTATCATGCCTCTAATAAATGCCTCTCAAGGAGCATTCATTGAGGGCAGGAACATCAGGGATAGTATACTCATGGTGCAAGAATTATTCAGGAATTACAAAAGAAAGAGATCTCTTGAATATTGTACAATCAAGGTGGACTTTCAAAAGTTCTTTGGCACTATTAATTGGGGATTCACCATCCACACTCTAGAGGCATTTGGCTTTCCTACTGCCTATATATAGTGGGTATAATAGCATCACAATAGCCACTTATCACAAATTGATCAGTGGGATCTCCACTAAACTATAATTAAAGAGACAAGAGAAATAAGACCCTCTTTCCCTTTACTTATTTTCTTTTGCCATGAAAGTACTACTACTAAGGATCATTAAGTATACAATAAGTAAGGAGAAGAGATGTGTGTTTCATAAGAAATGTAAGAAAAAGGAATTAAGTAGTCTGGCCTCTACAGATGATTTGCTCTTATTCTTTGTAATTGATCCACACTCTATTAAAGCCCTTATGAATGTTATTGGTATCTTCAAAGCTATCTCTAGCCTTTCAATGAATAAGGAGAATAGTCATTTCTTCATCTCTTCTTTAGCAAACCACCTCTCTCCCTATATATGTTCTCTAAAGATTCTCAAGGAAAATTAACTTCCTTTCACACATTTAGGGTTTTCCATTTCTCATAAAAGACCTACCTACATTGACTTCTTACCTTTAATCACTAAAATCAAGCTAAGAATAGATAAGTGGCGTAATTGATCCCTATATTTTTCTAAGATAATACAATTAATTAATCTTGTCTTGAATTCCCAACTTATTTATTGGACATCACATATAGCTATCCATGCCTCACTCATTAAAATTATAGAAAAGCTCTTAAGGAATTTTCTCTAGTCAGGCTACTCAAATGTTTCATATGTGGCTCAGGTACCATAGAAGATTGTCTATCTTCCTAAATTTGAAGGCAGATAAGGAGCTTCATTGAAACTTAATAATTCCACCTTATTGATCAAAAGAATATCGAGATTATAGAATGATAAGGAATTTTTGTAGGTTAAGTGTCACTCTAATTATGTAGACTAAACAGACTTCTGGCCATATAATTTGAGGAACAATGCTTAACGTTTTTAAATTGATGGGCAAAGTTAAAGGATAGTTTAGGAATGCTCTAAAGGATGGCTTTAGCACAAAATTATGGACAGATTTTTGGTGCCCTTCTAGCCTTTTATTGGAAAATGAATCCTATTCTTACTTAAGAGTAATAACTCCTCACAAGGCTACCGTGCAAGTTGTCTTACTCTTTAACAATTATAATATAAAAAATGGGAAGACTGTCTACCTTAGCTTCTAGCCCCCCTAAATAATAACAATTCAGAATATAGAACTATATGGGAGAAACATCCCTATGGAGTCTTTACTAACAAATTAAATCATAAAATTTCCAAAAAAAAAAATTTAAATCATACAGACTTGCACTCAGGCCAAGGAATATGAAATTCATTTGATACCATCTAATCTAGTTCCCTTAAACTATTCTTAAAATCCATTTATCTTATGGCTGGCTATATATGAAAAGCTATCTACTAAGAACAAATAGACTGATCACTCTAAGTCCAGAGGGATTTTTCACATGATTTGTTAGTAAATTTTTTACTTAAATTTATTATAAGTCAA
This sequence comes from Erythroxylum longipes, assembly GCA_027563885.1. NCBI lineage: Eukaryota > Viridiplantae > Streptophyta > Magnoliopsida > Malpighiales > Erythroxylaceae > Erythroxylum > Erythroxylum longipes. The sequence continues at coordinate 13,652 of JAOQMS010106330.1, read as the reverse complement.
ACTTTAGTAAAAATAGGTAAGCTTTATTAAAATTTACTGCATAAAATAAAAATATTAGTTTAATTAGAATTTATATAGTGATTGCAATTTATATAAGAGAGTCTAAAAGAAGATATTTTCTTTAATTATGTACAAAGTTTATGTAGTTAGTTAATATAGAACAGATTAAATTACGTACACTAATCACTTTAACTCTAATTTAAAGAATTAAAAAAATTAAAAAAACATTCACTACATATTTTATGTAGTAATTATATAGATTTTTGTCGTAAAGGGTGATTTTTTTATTTATAGTTGACAAAATTTTAAAATTATGCCAAACGTTAGGTAATGATTTTTTCCTTTGGTATTAACAAATTATTTACGACATCGAATCAATCTAAAGCTTTATTTGGGAAATATTTATAATTACATCAACCCTTTTGATGTAAATATATTTTTGGTTTTGAGAAGCAATTTGATAAGCATTTCCAAATAGACAATAATATGGCAAGGGAAAAAGATAGAGAGCCATTAATACAGTAACCTTCATGATCATTATAAATTAAAATACCCTTATACTATAAAAATTATTTGCTCATGTGTAGGAATAGTTTTATTTATATTCACTATGATAATTATGAAAATTACCATATCAGTAGCCATATATTTCCAACACCTGGTATATTATAAAAAGCTTGCAGCCTAAGTTGGCGAGAGAGGCCTAAATTGGCTAGTCAATCTGCTTGGAAATGACCTATGCAGCCTTTGACAGTATCTATTGTTACCCTGAGCTTCGAAACTTTGGAAAATCAGATTGCCAAGTTCACATCGGAGATCCGAGGTGTCTTGCTACAATGCCAGACAACAGAAATACGTGTTGAATTCTTTTTGTTTCCAGCAAAAATCATACGTGCACTAAATTTCCGTACATGAAGCGTTTCTCGAATTTCATCAACGGGACACCGCCCAATTTATCTTTTGGTAATTGAAGGATACAACAAGAACGAAACCCATGTATAAGCTAATGTACGTTTTGCTAACCAGGCAAGTTCAGCTCGTTAGTCCCGCTAGACTTCTGTCATGTTAATTTCTCCTACTTGATGGTGTTTTTCTCTTTCAACTTCAGATCGACGGAGAATAATCCAAAGTTGTTAAAAATGTAGTTTTTATTTAAAGATAAAATTTGAGAGTAATAAAATAAAGATAAGATCTATTATTAGTAGATAAAATTGTCTGTTAAGATAAAATTATTATTTGTTATAGGATTTAAACTTTTAAACTTTTGATTTGTTTGGTTAATCTTTACTAAGATATTACCTAAATTTGTTATTTCATTTTTTATATATTTAGGCCTTCATCGTAAATGTAAAGTGTAGCTATCAACAAATTACCTCTTGTGTTATTTCTTTTTTATTCTACTCTATTTTAGTTAGTTTCTAGTTTTAAAATTCAACATGATATTAGACCTATGAGTGATTAATGTTCTACAAGTTTAAAAATAAAGAAGGGCAATGAGAGCCCTAGAGAGGGAAAAGATAGTGAAAGGAGCCTATCTAGCAAAAGTTCCGTCGTAAAAAAAGAAAATAAACATTAAAACTGTCGTCAAAAAAGAAAATAAACATTCCTTAGTGTAGTCATTATGAGAAGTTTAGTCATAAAGAGAAAGACTGCTAGTATAAAAGAAAGTTTCCGTACTTTATAAAAAAGAATTGCAAATTCAACAATAAAGAACAAACAAATATAGTGCAAGTAATTGAAGAAGACAACTCTTCTAGTCGGAGAAGTACACAAGATGCATCATAAAGAGAATTACTCTATGAAAATAAGCGATGACAGAAGTGCTCATGTTGATGAATACGTCATCAAATTCAAAAAGTCTTATAACTTTGAATCAAGAGGAAATGTTGGAGAATGATTCAAAGTTGTTAAAAATATCATCTTTATTTAAAAATAAAATTTAGGAGTAGTAAGATAAAGATAAGACTTATTATCTGTTAGAAGATAAATTTTTTCTACCAAGATAAAGTTGTTATTTTTTATAAAACTTAAACTTTTAAAATTTTTATTTGTTTAATTAATCTTTATCAAGATATTAATTAAATTTGTTATTTCATTACCTGTATATTTAGGCCTATATGTCAACGTAAAGTGCACCGATTAATATATTAACTCTTGCATTGTCTCTTTTCTATTTTACTCTATTTTAGGTATTTTCTAGGTCTAAAATCCAACAAAGTCAAGTCAAGAGCAGGAACAGAAAAAGGTTAGCCCTCGTGCTGCTGAGTTCCAACTTCCAACATTTAGACTTCAACTAATGGCCCGCAATATTTTACTTCTTGAAAAGATCAACCTTTAAGTGGCTCCTCCTGGGCTCTTTCTTCAACTTCTGTGGGCGGCGAGATTGGCGTGATGGACAATGCTGCATATCCTTTGATTTGATGCTGTCATGAGAAAGGACAATTTTCCCACATCAAACCACGCGAAAAACACGCAGATAAACAGTATTTTTTTGCAAAATGGACTTCAAGGAGTTGAGTCTAAGTGAATTTCTAATTATGGCTTGCTTTAAGTATAACCCACTTAAGCTGAACAACTCAACTCAGTAAGAACCAAAAATGGGATTATTGCATTATGTTGGAAGCTCCGACACATGCATTTCAGTTGTTTATATTTCTGTTACTTTAATGCGGATGAAGATAACCGGGAAAGATATAGCAAAGAGAAGACTGATGATTGTAGGGAGAAATGCGCTTTTGAAAGATAGTTCTGTTTGACCTCTGACAACTAAAGAATCAAGTACTCCTCTTTTCATGTGGAATAGAGCCGGAACTTCAGATTGCAAAGCCACCAGAGACTATAGTTCAAGTGGTAAATATAAGGAGCCAAATATCAGTTTGACATGGAAATCACAAGGGTTTTGCGGCAGTTAAATTTTTTTAGAGGATTTTCAGTATATCAATCTCTTTAAGAAAAGTTCTATCTGCACATAAAAAGTCAGAGAGAATAACAAGGTTAGAGCAGAGTTAAGACAAGAGTGAATAATCAAAAGAAAGAAGAAAAGGGCCATTTGACGCCCACATTACGCTAGGAAACAACTATGTTTAAGGGTAAATGGCTAAAAGCTCACGAGAAGTTTTGAGATTAAAGACAAATTTTGCAACAACAGTTGGTAGTTCGCTCGTCCTCCACTTTAAGCTAGGAGAAAAAGCGTGTTTCATGTGGGCACAAAGTCCATATTTTATGTGCGAATATTTTCCTGACAGCAGCCATATTAAAGACTCGAACGATCTGATGCGAGAGAAAATATAGTCTTGCCAAAATAAACTTACATGAAAGGGCATGAGTACAAAACACCAAATTTAAAACTGCGAAGCTGTAAAATTTCCCTGGAAAAAATCACTAGAAGAACTCGAAATCCAAATAAGGACCAGAAGATCTATCTGAATCTGTAGCCCTTTTGTCATTAGAAGCCAAGCATGACTGGGATGTTTGATTAATAAATGAAAGGTCAATTGGTTTAAGAATTTCTGGAGGATGAGAACTTCGAATGAGAGCCCAATTAACACTCTTAAAGAAATGATGCTGTTTAATATCAGTTGCACCTCGTTTGAAACCTAATCTCTTTTGTGGGTCCTTTACAAGCAAACCTCGGATTAAATCCTTAGCAGCAAAGCTAACAGAAGATCCTTCAGGAAATTTTAGGGGCTGACCAACCACATTGAATAGTGTCTCCCGGTTCCCGTTGCCTTTAAAGGGTGTCCTTCCAAAAAGTAACTCGTACAAGAAGATACCAAATGTCCACCAATCAACAGCACTCCCATGGCCATCACCTCTAATCATTTCGGGCGCTAAATACTAATGAGTACCAACAAAAGACATGGAGCGTGCACTAGTTGGTTCTGCAATGAGTACAGGAAGGGAATACGAATTCGAGTTTGGCCTGTCACTTTTCACCTTTGCATTTTTTGAGTTGAAAACCCGCCGTTTAAAACAAGATGGTTGCAAGCAAGAAGGTTCTACGCAAACAGGTAATTTGCAGGCTGGATCGATACACGATGGCTCAATGCAGTAAGAAGAGATCCTGCACGCTTGTTCTGTGCTTGATTGAGAAAGTGTGGGACTCACGCAGCATCTTAATGACAAATCAAAATCTGAGAGCATTATGTGGCCATCCTTCCTCACCAAAACATTTTCTGGCTTCAAGTCTCTGTACACAACGCCCATCATGTGTAAATACTCGAGGGCAACAAGGACTTCTGAGGCATAGAACCTGAACAAACAGATACAGTTGTCGAAGAACTTCGATGATAGCAAATGGCAATTAATAAACAAGCAAATCTTTTTAATATGAGCTTCAACTAACCATTGCAAAGGATTTTTGGCAGGGTACCTTCCAACTGCTGAGTACTCATCGTACCAAAATCAGTAATAACTGAAAACATTGACACCCTTATAATTATCAAAATGACAATTATGTTTCACCATCTTAGTGACAACACTCTTGGAGTTTTTAGCAACTTGGCATCACTAAGAAAGCCAATGTGTCCTTCAAACAATCAATATAGAATAAATGAAACTTCACAAGTGAAGTTGACAATTCTATTCCCTACCAAAAGAACAATGACTCCGTTTTGGTGAAGTAGGAAATATGCATTAATTTTAGAAAATTAACATTCTAGTTTCTGCTCCCTCGCATGTCAAGCATATAAATATTCATACGAAGTAGAGCAAATTTTGGTTTGTGCCTCAGAGCTTATAAGATTCACCCCTAAAGTAAGCATTTACGTTACCACATTAATGGTCAAATAAATCTATCTACTTGATAACAAAACATAATCAGAAATTGACAATAACTTAACTAAATTTACAAATTATGCACTCACCTAGCTGCCTGCTCTGTGAAATGCTTGCCTTGTTGTCGCTGCCGTAGAATATGAAGATCCCCGCCATTGCAGAATTCCATCAATAAGCAAGAGAATTTCTCAGTTTCAAAATGTGAATAAAGTGTTGGCAAAAATGGATGATCCAACAAACCCAAAATTTCTCTCTCAGTTTGAGCTCTCAACAACTTCTTTCTTCCTGCCAACATACCTTTATCCATAACCTTCATAGCAAACAAACAATCCATCCCTCTTAACTCCGCCAAGAACACACTGCCTATATCCCCACATCCAAGTTTCTTCAATATCCTAAAATGACCCAATCCCAACCCAAAGTCTCCATCTTTAGCCTTAATACACTGTATTGCGTCCCATCTAATGTCATTTCCATTGTGGGGTTTTGATGGGCAAAAGCTTCTGAAACTGTACTCATTTGGGTCGTAACTTGAACTGCTCTTTTCACTCTCCTTAGCTTCACTACCACCAATACTCGCATTACTTACATTGCTACTAATACTGTGATCGGACCCAGAAACGGTGCTGCTATATAGGCTGATGCTTACACTGTCAGTGACTCTGAGGTCTTGGAAGCTGATAGTAACAGAGTCAGAGTCACCATTTTCAATATTATGTGGTTGTTTGTTCATTTTTGAGAGCATGCGGAGGAAATGTTCGATAAAACGCGTTAATAGAGTGTTTTTAATGGGTTAAAAATGGTGATTATTGTCAAATTGGTGGTGGGCTGCGACCGAGGCGGTCAAAGAGAGGGAAAATGAGACGCGGGGTTTAACTTGGAGGGTTAAAATGGCATTCAAATTTGGACAAAGACGATAACATTAACTATGCATTGGGCTATGGGCCGCCCTCTCGATTCTTTTGTCTCTAAGCTGCAAGTAACGTTGGTAACAGCAGAGCTAATAGACTCCCTCTCTTTCTCCGTTACATTTCTTTTTGTATCCAAGCTGTAAAATTTCCTGGTGACAGCAGCCACACAAAGTCCCATTCCACGAGGAAGAGGGAGAGAGAGGGGTTTCAGATTTCGTATAAAAAGCACATTAAAATGAACAGGCTTTTAGCCAATCCCGTTAGACTGCCTTCACAATTACTAAATTGTTTGGTGGACCTTAGCATAAATCTTGGCCATTTTGATCTGTTGGGTTATTCATATCGTGAAGCGGATAAAACACTGGAGGAAAGTATAGAATTGGATTCTATTGGATATTTCCAGTATTAAAGATATATATGGAAGAACTGTCAGAACACATTCATTTTCTGTGAGATAGAATTGAATAGTTAAACAAGTCCAGCAACCAGTGTTTACTCTACTGGGAGCATCATTTATAAACAAAATTGACAGGAAAACACAATTCCCCAAGAAACCGAATCGAAAGACATTTATCCAAAATTTTGAAGCCTGTAACAATCAACTCTTCTAATTCTTTTCATGCAAAACTTTTGTTATCGTTACAGGAATGGACAAGTGCAAGGACAACAATGGACATAAAATTGGCTGCAACCTGTCCTGTCAGATAACAGTTACATTAGAACTGGTAAAGTCAATAATGGACATAAAATTGGCTGCAACCTGTCCTATCTGGTAACAGTTACATTAGAACTGGTAAGGTCATAGACCTAACCAATGATTTTTTCTTGATCAAGTTTGAAGGCGCTAATGATATGCAGTATGTCCTAACAGGAGGTCCCTAGATTGTATTAGGGCATTACATTACCTTACAATCATGGATGCTGAACTTTAGGGGGAGGAGCAAATTATTCGTAGTGTAGTTGCATGGATCCAATTGCCTGACATTACACTCAAGTATTACCATAAGAGCATATTGCGCAAGATCGAGCCATTAATTGGTCCAGTTATTAAGATAGATTTTTCTACCGAATCTACATCCAGAGGCAAATACGCTGGTATGGCTATGGAAGTTAACCTTGGTAAGCTACTAATGTCCTAAATTTTGGTGAATGGTGCACTCCTAAACGTGGAGTATAAAGGATTGGCATTATTCCCATGATCATGGGAATTTGCAACAGATGGACTCCTCTTTTCTTTTCCTCTTTAATCTCTATCTCAATCTCCAAGTTGCTCCATCTTTTTTCCTATATAAAAATAGCTAATTCTTACCCTAACTTAACATCAAACATAAAAGAACAATAATAGAAATCAAACTAAACAAAAATATACAAAATGAATCCGAAACTACAACAATAATCAATAATTAAGCACATGCCAATTACCTAGAAAAACATATACTAATACACAACTATGAGAGGTTCCCCTTTTTAGAAAGCCATAAGCGATGTGTGGAACAAATTTATTGATGGTTTAGCCTGGACTATTGGCAATGGTCATCTAGTTCACTTCTGGACTGACCGATGGTCCATCCAGGAGCATCCTCTGACTGCCTATATGATCTCTGAGATATTAGAGCATATCTTGGATAAACCAATAATTGATTTTGTCCGATCAGGTGGTAGCTGGCAATGGCAACATTTTACAATGTGGTTACCTTCGGGTATTCTTATAAGTATTATTGTTGATCCGGGGCCTACCTCTGGGGGTGAGATGGATAAGTTCTATTGGTGCCATTCAGTCAATGGTTAGTTTTTTGTTAGAACAACATATGACCAATTAAACGTAGAAAATGAACACTTAAGACATAGACCATGGTTGCGGATCTGGCAGTAGGGGGGCCTCGCGAGGATGCAAGTTTTTCTTTGGTTGGTAGCGAAACACTGCATTCTCATGAAGAGGGAGTTAGCTCACCGGCATGTAATCCAGGACACTCATTGTACACGATGTGACGAGGGGGAGGAGACACTACTTTATGTTTTCAAGGATTGTCGATGGGCCAGATTGGTATGGAATCAATTGGTGCCTATGGCGTGTTGGTCTGAATTTTTCTCATTGCCATTTAATGCCTAGATTCAGGTGAATCTGCGTAACTTGTGGGAATTTCTAGGGTTTGATGATTGGGCCATTTGTTTTAGGGTGACGATATAGAGCTTATGGAATGGTAGAAACCTGCATCTATTTCAGCATCAAGAAGCACTCCAAGCAGTAAAAGTCCAGGATATCCATACTCGGCTATCTGAAATTTGTTTCATATAGTAGATCAATGCCAATAGCCCGCATAACTTACAACTGGACCGGAGCATGCCATGATAGCCCTCCATACGTGGCTTCTTGAAATTAAATGTCGATGGAGGAGTTCACCCATCAACTGGATTTTCCATTGTAGGGCGATTAGTGCGAGATGACCAAGTTACTTAATCATTAGTTTTGCCAGCAATGTTGGTAGAGAACCCATTCTGACCACAAAGTTGATAGGTATTCTTCATAAATTGTGACTTATATAAAGTCAAGGTATCTAGAAAGCAGGGTCGTTTCTATCATTTTATGGGCCCTGGGCAAAATAAAAAAAAGGCCCCAATAAATCGACAATATACAGACATGCAAACTTAAAGTTTACATATTTATATGAAACATAAATGATTTAATTTATAAGTCTACATACTCAACCAAATATTAAATCATCATAACATCAGCTATCTCAACCAAATATTAAATGATCATAACATTAGCTAATAATATCTTACAAATATCAGTAACAATAAAATCACTAAAAATAGTAACAGTAACAACAAAATAGCAATAGCAGCAATCAAACAACAATATTAGACTGCAAAACACTAAGAGAGTTGCACTAACAAATACACAAACGATCATGATTTATGAAAAATAATTTCCCCTTGCATTTCTAGATGCAAATTCACTAATAATATTATCAAGATCAATATTATCTAACATATCCTTCTCAATACATAACATAGCTAAACCATTCAGCCTTTCTTGTGACATTGATGACGTCAAGTAGGTTTTCAATAATTTTAACTTTGAAAAGCTTCTCTCAACTGATGCTACAATCACGGGATAGTCAATAGAATTTGATAAGCAATTGAAACATTTGGATAAAAATCTGCAGCTTCAACAATTTCTAAAATTTCAACTGATCACATTAACTCATTTGACAAAGTCATTTGTAACACTTTTAATTCAGAAAAAATATCATCTAAATCCACATTTGGCACATTATCATGAGAAAAAGTTGTTGTAAAATTAGTATAACATTCTCTTAATTTGTTATCATCCAATGATCTTAACTTCTTTGAATCAAATAAGAATCCAAAAATATTATCAAATGTCATTAATTGTTCAAATCTATTCTTCAACGAAGCAATTGCCATATCCACAAAAACTAGAAAGTAATTAACTCTGAAAGAATCCTCAGCTGATTGTATTTCTCCATTGTGGTTAATTTTATCAAATTATCTTTTCCTAATAATACAATGTCTAGTTGGAAATGTAGGCTCTATATTCATCTCAAGTGCAAGACTTTTGACAATATTCATACTAGAGCTAAACCCTTCATCTCTATATTTATCAATAAATACCATCACACCTTCTAATTGCTTTATAATAGCATTAATGTACATAGATTTAGATTGCAACTTTTTACTCACCATGTTAATAGCGAATAAAATACCATACCAAATAACCATACCAAGTAAAAACTCAAAACTATCAAGTATACTAACCAAACTTTCTGCTTCACTCTTTGACTTGGCATCATCACAAGATCTAGATAATTCCATCAAAGCCAATCTTATTTGAGGAGCTTGAAATCTAATAGCTTTAACACTTTTTATTCGACTCTCCCAACGAGTGTTAGACAATGATTTTATAGTTAAGCCTAAAACATTATCAAGCAAAACCTTCTACCTTTTAGGAAAACTTGAAAATAATGCATATATGCATTGTATAGCTCCAAAAAATGAAACGAATTTAACACAAGAATATGCCATATCACTAAGAGTAAGATTAAGATTATGACAAGCACATGACATATATAATACTCTCAGATTTATTTCAAGTAATCGCTTTTGAAACCCTTGGTGTTTTCCTTCATATTAAAACCATTTTCATAACCTTGACCCTTTTAAATTATAAACATTAAGATCAAGATAATTAAATGCATTCAATAATTCATTGAAAAGTCCCAATCCAAATATGTAATCTACGTTCAAGAATTCTAAAAAATACTCCTCTATTTTTATTTTTTATTTGACATACTTACACATCGTACTAACAAACTCATTTGTTCTTGATGACTCAAATCTGGGGTACAATCAAGAATAATAGAAAAGTATTTCACCTCTTTAATGATCCCTATGATAGAACTTCTAAAATTATGGGCCAACAGATAAATAAACTCATTTTGAATTTTTTGACCAAGATAATGATGATGAATTTCATGATTTTGAATACTTCTAACATCATCTTGCATTATTACATCAAATCCAACAATCATCTTAATCAATCCTAAAAAATTATCATTACCATCTCAGCAAGATATTTCACAACAGAAACTATTCTTATCAAAACTTGTCTCCAACGTTCTTTCTTCTTTATAATTTCTTGTTGCAAATCTTTATTAACTGTTTGATTTTTGCTCAATCTTACTCTTAATTCATTCCAAGTTCTCATATTAGTCATATGCTCAATGCAATTTCATGTTCTTTGAGTCTCTCACTAAGATGCTTCTAATCTTTAAATCCATCATTTGCTAATCCACTTTGTTTGTTATTAGATTTGAACAACTTATAACAAAAATATACTTTATCTATATGTTTAGACACTACAAGAAAACAATACAATTTGCAAAGTTTAAAAAACGACACAGAATCTCAAAAAGTGTCGCAGATTACAATTTGTGACGTTATAAAAAACGTCACAAAAAATGTCGTGGAATGTGGTGTAGGCAAAAGGTTTCTGCGACGTTTTTCGTAAAACGTCACAGAAAACACTGACATTCCGCGACGTTTTTAAAAACGTCAGTGAAAAATTAGCCTGTCTACGACGTTTTCTTGAAATGTATCTTTAAAAACGTCGCGAATTACTTTCCGCGATGTTTATAAGAAACATCGCGGAAGGTGTCTTCGACATTTCGCGACATTTTTAAAAACGTCGCGGAATGTTAAAAAATGTCACCAATACATTTTTAAATTATTTTTTCATTTTTTCGAAAATAATTTTAATTTAATAATTTTCAATTTTAATAATTATTTTTTAAATAAAATTTTTTAGAAATTTATTTGTTTAATAACAATTTAATATTATTTATGAATTTTATGAATTTAATTCTTCAAATTTTTAGTATATCATTAATTTTAATAATTATTAATGTATCACAAGAATTTCATTCGTGCAGATAATTTATTATTTAATTGCAATTCGCAAACATCTCATAATACACTAATTAATATAAAAATTACATCATAAGTGTATAATATATTAATATGAGTACATATATCTAATCTAAATGAATATTATGTGTAGAACATAAAAGTTCTAAGAGTTTTTTTTGTTGTTCGACTTTGGTAGTTAATCGATCCTGCATTTGTTCAACTTTTTTATTCAATTTGTCGACTTGAGACTGTAACTCCTGATTAACATTCTTCGACTCCTCTAGTTCGTCTCAAAGTTTCTTTCTGACTGGAGTCTTCCCTTGTGGTCGAGGCCCAACTCCCATGCTAACAACATAATCAGATTTGGTGCTCAAGACTTTGTCACACACTTCATCCACTGTCATCGGATGACCTTGTTCTATTGAATCTGCCAATTCCTTACACATTAATTCCTGAAAAATTAAGAATTAATTAGATACTAAAATTCATAAATACTAAAAAATATTTGTAAATGAACTATGTACTCACCCATTTTTCTCTACATTCGGTAGTTGTCCATTGACCTTACTTTCATCATAATGAGTGTGATACCATAGCTTCATCCGGTCACACTCTTCTCCATCTTTGTCACTTTATTGTATTGAAATATATTATTAGTAATATTTATTATAAATTTTGAAATGTTAATTAAAGTAAAATACAATTAAAAAGATAATAACTTACAATCTCATGCTGTATTGCTACAAAGGCCTTGGAGCCAAAGTTTGGTCAACATTTGACCTTACTCCTAGCCAATTTGGCTTTTTGACTTTTTTTCCTAACCATAAACGTAACAAAATCTATTATAACATCTATAAATCACAATTCATAAATATTAAAATATAATCAGTTGTTAATAAAGTTGTAAAATTAAGCTTTGTGATCAAATTAACTAATCTTTGTAACTTATTGATTCCAATATTTGTATAAATCCATCCACTTTGCCACTGTCACATTATGCGGCTTAACATCCTTTCCGTGCTTGGTATAATGCTTTTTTAAATGAAATCTTTGATCTTTAGATCTTAAAGAAAGAAACTTCTTGACAGTAGCACGTACATCATTGTCTGTCCTCATTCCCTTGACTTTCAACTTTTGCTGCAAAAGATTATAAATTATTGGTCAAAACGTTAGGCATACGGAAAACACGTACAAATTAGATAGTTTTATAATACTTACGTCTAACTTATCAAATGCAATGTCCAACTCCTCATTAGTTATTTTTTCCATTTTGTTCTTACAATTAAGGAAGTTTGTGATACCACACCAATCTCACTCGATAATTTGGCAAACTGTATAGAGTTGGTTGGTCTTCCTTCAGCAGGGGAGATCTCTATCTCTAATCTCTTACCTATCGCCTTATTAATCTTTGCCAATCCGTGTCCATTTTTGACACCCCTTGTCTTTTTCGGATCAGTAGTGGATCTTAAAAATAGCAAAGGAATATTTTATTAGCATATAACATACTCTTAATTGTTTAGATAAACAAAATTATTAAATTTGTATATTTCACTAATTTGATGTGAAAGATCATACCTGCAGTGCTTGCAAAGGTAGCACTAACATAGGGATGAATAATGTCATTTACTGGTGACTGATTATAAGAAGCTGGAGGCATCTCTAGAGAAGTTGATGAAGAACAAATATTACGTCGCATATTTGTAAGTTGTACATACTTATCTCAAGGATGAGTAATAGGCACAGATGTGACATCTTTTAGTGTTGGAGTAGGCTCACAAGGTGCAGGTGTGTGATATTCTAGCTGTGTAGGAGCAGATGGCTAATCAGCTACACTTCCAAGAAGCTAACGGTACTGCGACTGTAGTTGTGTCGGTACTAAGCTACTTGGTGCAGCCTTATTCTTCTTCTTGGATAGACCAGGTGTAACATCCTGTTACCTATGCATACGGATAGAACAATTATTTGTGAGACATTTATATGAATTAAGATAAATGAACATTAGACATAAGTTATTTGTGACTTACATATTATTTGGCACATTTATATAATTGTACATGCTTTCATTTTGCATTTCTGGGTAAGTATGACAAATTGTGATTATGACAAATGGTGAATCAGTGGAGATAGATAGTACACGTGAGGGGCATGGGGATAATATTGTTTAAGTTAGAAAGACTCCACTACAGTTTGTAATTATGACAAATGGTGAGTCATTGGAGATAAATCATATACGTGAGGGATATGGAATAGACTCAAGTATTATATTGTTTAAGTTAGGAAGAATCTACCATAGTTCTGATTCCTTCCTGAAACACTACACATTGCGATTCTCTCCCTTGACCTTCATCACCGAGTAGCGATCTAGCGGCTTTTGTGGTGCTGATTTCTATTTCAGTGTTAGAGTACTTGCTGAACGAGTAAGTGGTCGTAATGTTGTTTCCACTGTGTAAATAAACATGTGCATGTTGGATATACATACCTGCATGAAGAGGGGGTTCACAGTGTAGAGAATAGATATGAGGGTTCTGGATG
>JAOQMS010106281.1:0-17836 GCA_027563885.1 Erythroxylum longipes | reverse complement strand
GATCATTCAGCACTAAGGTACTTGATGCAGAAGAAGGAAGCCAAGCCACGGTTGATTAGATGGATTCTTCTACTACATGAGTTTGATGTGGAGATTAAAGAAAGGAAGGGTTGTGAAAATCAGGTGGCCGACCTTTTGTCTAGATTGGAAAGGGAAGTGCACAGTGAAGATGATTTGAAGATATTGATTAATGAAACTTTCACTGATGAGCAAATTTTTTCTATGAAGTCCATAACTTCACCTCCTTGGTATGCAGATTATGCAAATTATTTGGTGACTGAGGAGGCGCCGAAGGGGTTATCCTACTAGCAGAAGAAAAGGTTCCTACATGATGTTAAGTCTTATGTTTGGGAAGAGCCATATTTGTTTCATTACTATAAAGACAACCTGCTCAGGAGATGTGTGGCGGAAATTGAGCAGCCTATGATTTTAGAGAGCTACTGTGATTCACCTTATCGTGGACACTTTGGAGGACAACGGATGGTATTCAAGGTGTTGCAGTCAGGTTTTTATTGGCCTACTCTTTTCCGTGATGCACATGAATGGGTTAAAAGGTGTGATAAGTGTCAGAGGACTAGCAATATTTCAAAGAGGGATGAAATGCCAAGCAACGCAATCCTAAAGGTTGAGCTATTTGATGTATGGGGTATAGATTTCATGGGACCGTTTCCCTCATCCTTCGGAAACCAATACATCATTTTGGCTGTGGATTATCTGTCTAAATGGGTTGAGGCCGTAGCTCTTCCTACTAATGATAGTAAAGTGGTGGCTAATTTCGTCAAGAAGAATATCTTCACACGATTTGGAACACCTAGGGCGATCATCAGTGATGGAGGTTCTCACCTTTGTAATAAGGTGTTCAGATCTCTGTTGGCGAAGTATGGAGTTACACACAAGGTAGCCACACCCTACCATTCTCAGACAAGTGGATAAGTGGAGGTTTCAAATAAAGAAATCAAGAGGATATTGGAGAAGATAGTGAATCATACAAGGAAGGATTGGTCGAGAAAGTTGGACGATGCACTTTGGGCATATCGGACTGCTTTCAAGTAACTCAATGAACTTCTTAATCCAAACGCCTTCTTTGCTGGCTTCAGCAGTAGCCATCACTTCGGATTGGGTGGTTGAGTTAGTTGTTGTTAATTGTTTGAAACTTCTCTAACTAATGGCATCCCCATTTAGAATAAAAACATATCCAGATTGTGACCTCTTATCATCATAATCGGTCGTAAAACTCGCATTGGTGTAGCCTTCTACAACGAGCTCCCTTTTCCCTCTATACATAAGAAACTTAGCCTTAGTCCTATTCATGTACTTAAGGATATTCTTGATCGCAGTACAATGAGTAGGACCTACATGGGCTTGATGACGACTTGTCATACTCAGAGCATACGCGAGATCAGGTCGTGTAAACACCATAGCATACATGATGGAACCAATTGCAGAAGCATATGGTACATCCTTCATGATTTCAATATCTTTACATGACGTAGCACATTGAGATTTGCTAAATGTTACACCTTGAGTCATTGGCACATTTCCTTTCTTGGAATTCTGCATGTTGAATCATTTCAACACTTTGTCAATGTATGTACGTTGACTTAAGCCAATGAGTTTACGAGACTTGTCTCTACATATCTTAATCCCTAAGATATATTAGGCCTCTCCCAAATCTTTCATTAAAAAAATATCTTTCAATGAAGTTTTTGTTTGCTCCATTAAGGGAATAAAGTTGCCTATCAATAATATGTCATCGATATATAAGACCAAGAAAAGTACATAGCTCCTACTGATCATCTTATATACATAAGGTCTTCCTTACTTTGGATGAATCCTAGACGTTTAACCTTGTCATCAAAGCGTTTGTTCCAACTCCTGGATGCTTGCTTCAATCCATAAATGGACCTTTGAAGCTTGCATACTTTATTACCATTATTTGGATCTTCAAAACCTAGAGGTTGTATCATGTACACATCATCTTCCAAATTCCCATTAAGGAACGTTGTTTTGACATCCATTTGTCATATTTCATAGTCATAAGACGTAGAAATGGCTAGTAATATCTGAATAGACTTAAACATAGCAATAGGCGAGAAGGTTTCAATATAGTCAATCCCTTGAACTTGACCGAACCCTTTCGCTATAAGTCTTGCCTTGTATGTTGTCATATTTCCATCCATGTCCATCTTTCTCTTGAAAACATATTTGTTTTGAATTGCTTTCTTGCCTTAAGGAAGATCTACCAAAACCCATACTTGGTTATCATGCATGGATTGCATTTTAGATTTCATGGCCTCGTACTATGATTTTGAGTCATCTCTATTCATTGCTTCTTGAAAGGTCGTCGGATCTTTGGTATCCATTACTAAGATCTCGTGAAGCCCTAGATAGAAATTGGGTTTCTTTCTAGATCTTGTTGACCTTCTCAATTCTTGTGGCTCTTCTTATTCATCTTGAATTTCTTGAACCTTTTGTACAATCTCTTGTGGAATTGGTTCAATATTAGATTGAACACTATGTGGTGACGTGTGAACCTCTTCCTCAATATGGAACCTATACACTCATGCTCCCACTAGCTATAGGAACTATAGTTGGGCTACTTCGATCTTCATGGATATCATCCATAACCTGATCGAGGTCTTATAGTGTTTCTTGATTTTCTTCAAGTGTTACACTACTCCCACCACTTTTGATTCTTTCGAGAAATTCTTTCTCTAAGAAAATTGCACCCCTTTCAACAAATATCCTGTTTGTTGACTTATGCCAAAAGTAGTATCCTTTTGTTTCTTTCAAATAACCTATAAAGAAGCATTTATCTGCTTAGGGTTCTAGTTTGGTTGTCATCAATCTTTTGACGAAAGCCTCACATCGCCAAATCTTAAGAAATGGCAAGTGAGGAATTTTACCTGTCCACAACTCATAAGAAGTTTTCTCGATAAATTTTGAAGGAACAACATTCAGTGTATAAGCTGTAGCAAGTAATGCATGTCCCTAAAAGTAAAGAGGCAATTCTGTTCAGTACATCATTGATCAAACCATGCCGAGCAATGTTCTATTTCTCCTATCAGAAACACCATTCCATTGAGGTGTTCTTGGTGGATTCAATTGTGGTATGATACCACACTCCTTTAGATATGCACCAAATTCATTGCTCAAGTATTCTCCTCCACGATCAGTTCGTAAAGTCTTAATTCTCTTGTTTAGTTAGTTTTCTACTTCATTCTTGAATTCTTTGAACCTGTCAAAAGATTCACTCTTGTTCTTCATTAGATAAACATAGCCATAACAACTGTAGTCATCTATGAAGGTAATAAGGTATCTAAAACCATCTCGTGCACTTGTGCTCATTGGCCCACATGCATCTAAATGTATTAATTCCAACAAGTCTTTTATCCTTGTACCTTTCTTCTTGAAAGGTTTCTTGGTCATTTTATTGATTAAGCAAGGTTCACATGTCTCTATTGCATTGCAGTCAAAGAGACCAAGAAGATTACTTTCTTGTAATTTCTTAATGCTTTTCTCACTTATATGACCTAGATGATAGTACCATAAGAGAGTCTTATTTCTATGAGATACTTTGAGTCTTTTGTTATTGATATTTAAATATGTTTATCATTCACTTCAAGCAAATATAAGCCATCTTGAATAATAGCATTTGCATAGAAAATTCCATTTTTTGAAATACTCATACACGAGTTTAAAATAGTAAATACATATCCATCCTTGTCTAAACATGACACTAATATAATGTTTTTACATATAGATGGAACATAATAAACATTTTTCAAATTAATAATTAAACCATTAGCTAATTGAAGGTGAATCGAGCCAATGGCAATTGCAGAGATGGTAACACCATTCCCCACCTTCAATGTGACTTCTCCTTTCTTGAGATGTCTTCTATCCACTAGTGCCTGTATATTTACACAAATATGAGCACATGATCCGATATCAATTACCCAATCCTAAATAGATGTGGTTAAATTAATTTCAATAAAATAAATACCTTTCTGAACTTTAGGGCGCTTGCACTCTATTTTGCCACTATCCAAGTCAGCTTTGTACTTGGGACAGTTTGCCTTAAAATGTCTTAACTCGTGGCAATAATAACACTCCGTTTGTGGAGTTGGTGAGTTTTTCTTTTTTCCTTTGGAGTTGCTCGCTTGAGCTTCTCCTTTCCCTTTGTTCATGTTAGGCATCTTCTTTTTGCCTCTTATTTTGTTGACTTTCTTGATATTCTAGGAGATCACAAGAACATTCTTATCTCCCTTGTGCTTGTTCATATCAGCCTCTGCCTGCTTCAATTTCTGATGGATCTCATCCAAGGTCATTGCCTTTTCATGCAAGTGAAGATGCATAACTACATCTTTGTAAGATGGAGGCAATGAACCAAGGATTATATCCTCAACTGAGTCAGGGTGCATTGGAGCATTAAGCTTCTACAATTTCTTGAGATAACCCAGCATTTTCAACATATGCTGGTTGACAGAAGATCCTTCCATCATGTTACATCTCGTGAATTCCAGAGTGATCTTTGAATGCTCTTTACGAGCATTCTCCAGGAACATTTTAGAAAGACGCTCTATTATCTCTCTTGGATTATTATTGATAAACTTACGAGTAACTTCAGCCGCCATACTTGCCAACATAAGACCTTGAACACTCAGTTCGTCCTTGCCATACTTTTCAAAAGTAGCCTTTTCCTTATCAGAGGGATCTGTATCGAGTACTGGTGCAGCTTGCTCCAGCACATCTACAAGATCCTCCGATCTAATGATAAGTTGGAGTTTTAGTTCCCAATCGAGAAAATTGGAACCAACACCCTCCAATGGGAACTTTTCAAGTATTGATCGAATAAGTACATTGTTTGCCATTCTAGAATAAAATCAAAAGGATTTCATGTTAATATTTATGTAAATTTTGTTTTATTAAGAAAAACTCATACTGCATTTATTAAAAAGTCCTTTATACAGTATATTCAAGATCCTATCATAAATAAATCGACCTTATCCGATTTATAAATTCAAGTTAAGTAATCCTTTACTAATCATAACCTTTAGAAAAGTTCTTTTGCAATTTTCTAAACCTTATGACTCTTGTTATTTATTAAGAAAACATTTTCTTACTAAACAATTTTCCTGAGACTTCAAGCCTAGATCTTGACTGCTCATTAAGCAAACTCATCTTATTGGTCAATATATTAGGTTACACTATCTCCATAAAATAAATGTACTAAATGCCTCACATTTAATCCATTTATTAATGGCCTGATAATATATCTTAATATATTCCACAATTTATAAAGATTAAAAATTACACTCATGCAAATTAATAATCTTTAGCTTAAAGTGGATAAAATGAGAAGGAAAAATACTCAATTTTTCGTTGCACATTCAAATGTGACTATAGTTTAGTAGGTCTTGTATCCATAAACCCATACCTATCCTAACATATTATTCACATAAGTTCATAAAGCACAAAACATAATAGAAATTGCATGTTGATGCATTACTTGTACCCTTTAATCAATTCTCTTTTCTTAAGTAATTGCGATTCTCTAAATCATTTAAATCCCATAAAAAGATTTATAATTATCTGTAAGAATTTAATAATAATTTGTACCATGGTTTGCAAAGTAATCCTTTAATCATTTAAAAGAAAATACAAACCGTTCTACGATATCTCATTTTAATTAGGAAAAAAAACTACACACCGTTCTTATTATGTCTTTGTCACAAAAAAAACGTGATACTTTTATATAGGCAAGTTTCATTATTCAAAATTAGACTTCATTTTCTAAATTTTAAAACTCGTTTCATTCAAATACGATAATCTGTTTGAGAGATATCGTTATTAGAATTTGAGCTAAAAATAATCATTGTTGCTGAAAATTCCAGCAACCCTCTACTTTTCTTATTTTTGTTTTACTCTATAGATCAGTCTAGAGACTTTAATCTATATATGTATTCTGTTCTAAACTTCTTTCATTGACATAAGAATTTTAGAAAACACAAAAATAAGTAACTAGGAAGCCTATGACAATTTTACAAAAACGAAAACAAATTCAATATCGAATCCTTTAGAATCACAATACAAAAGAACAATTGATTAAACACTTATATAATTAAAATTACATAATAAAATAGTCTAACTAGCAATAATAAAAGCAAATGCTCTTATACCAATTGAAGTGATTTCATGATGCGGATCGGGTAAATTTTAAATTTTTTTTAAATCCGATAACATCAAGGATCGTTTCTATTATTGCTAATTCTTCTTGTATTTTGTTTGCATCACAATCGCGTTATATTCCTATAAAAGGGATTGTTAAACAATACCTATGCTCTCTATCGAAGCTCTATTCCTCTTTGGTTCACCTTGAATTTGAAACAAGAAGGACGTCGAGTTCGTGCTAGCGTTCTCTTCGTCTACGCCTAGCTTTGTCACCAGTTTCTTGATCGATTACTCAATCGATAATTGTTGTAATAAGTCTTGAGAGAGAACAATGGCTAACAAAAAATACTCAATTCAAAGTATGGCCAGATGTGATATTTATAGCCTCAAAATATCATATCAAACTCTTTAAATTCCCACAACATTTATTGCAATTAAATCAAGAACGGAATTCGAAACAGCACACTAAATTCCTAACCTTCTGGTACTATAACTGTGATAACTTTTTCTAGGGAACTCCGAACGACCTGAAACCTTCACCATTGGATTTTAAACTTCAAGGGCTACAAAATTGAAAGGTAATTTGTCTAGAATGGTTATCATTTTTCCTTTCAAATTCCTCAAAATCACCTTAAATTTTGTCCCGAATTTGATGGCTATAATTATGCATCTATTCTCTCTCTTCATTTGTTAAAATAAATTCTTTTGGGCTTGGGCTATAAATAAATTTATATTTCATGAAACTTATATTATCCTCATAATATACATTTCAATAAATTTATTTCCTATCTAGGTTGTCATGTCATGTGACAATATTTTAACATGTACCTTTATTTCATCAACATGAAATCTTGTACACTGAAAATATATTTTTGTGTTTCTCGTTCAATTGGTGTGACCTATATCAAGGATCTATGTTGTTGTGGCAATGAAATAAAACATTTTATTTCATAAACTGTAAGCGGTATTCTAGCTATACATTACAGCTACCCAAACAACATAGATGCTTATTAAACCTTTTACATAACTCGATCCTTCTAATAATGTTATCATTAACATTACTTGTGTCCATTCCTTACCTTATGATATTATGATTAATATACAAAGTAGGACTGTGTCATCTTTGTATTATAATCGTTTATTGGTCTCCATTAAGTAAATTATAAATGTAGCGCCCCCTTATCGCAGGGTACACACCATGATGCCCGGAGGTCATTCTGGTACATATCCTACGATAAAGGCGGGCTATCATCGATCGCTACATTCACTTCGCATGGCATCATATCATTATTCAATTATAAAGCATCATAAGAAAATCACAATATTTTAAAATCCAACTTTTTCCTCATTTCATTTCACAAAATCGCAAGTCTACATTGTACCTTTAAGCACTTACTACATGTACATCATCAAAACCTAGTAGAAAAGTACTACATGAAAGAGGAAAACATACAAAGTCTATCTAACCTATCCAAAAATCCTAGCTGACCGACCTTTGAGTCATGAATTCTCTTGCCAAATCACAATCCACATGGCTGGTAGAGCCTCTCAGTAGCTAGAGTTGTCTCTCAGTCCTGAAAAGACAACGTTGCAATTTTGGTGAGTTTTGCAAACTCAATAAGGTAACCATCATCTATGGTTCACTCAATTCATATAACACATCATTTCACATAACAAACAATCACATTTTCTCATAATTGATCATGTATCACATTTTCACTTAAGCATAGGCAATTATGCATTTTAATCAATCAACCATACTTAACAAAATACGTATGGAATGTTCATGAGACTCCTTTCTAATTGTTACATTGTTATGACCAAGTGCCTAAACTGTCCCGTATCCATTTTGGATACCAGGCCCATTGCTAATTGTCCTTTATCCGATGAGAATATAGGGCTCATTTTACATAATGAGCCTTAGGCACTTAATCACTGTCTAAGCTCGAGGCTCTTTTCACACTTTGAGCTTTAACCTTTGATCGATGGCTACTCTGGTCACAACTGCCATTATCTGATTGTGCACTCATGTATGAAATGCATCTATCACAATCAATCATATGATGAAGCACATAGTTCTTCACATTCACATTTAAGCAACACTTCAATATCCCATTCCAAAATCACAGTCATCGGACCTTCATTATCCGGAATCAACAACCAAAACACATTCATTAAATCATTTATAAAAGAATTTAAGCAAACAAGTAATTAAGTGAGACCGTCTAGGTTACTCACAAGTTGCTCCAGAAGCTAATTCTTGGAAGTTTTGGCAACGTCTAGAGGTTGACATTCCAGTTGCTCCTCTATAACAAACAACATACATATCCATCACAAATTGTACAATCATAAGTGCTTAACAATGCACATGAATGAAATGATTTATGTACTATACATATTCATGACAATCCCGGCTATCTTACCATCAATTTCATCACAAAATCATTCTCATATCAAAACTCATCTAAGTATAAATTATACTTATATTTATGTCTCACTAAAAACCATTAAATTCACAATTCATTTCTTATGGAATCACTTCATTTTTTTTTCCAAGGCCCACTTTCGAGTCAACTTTCTATGTTATTTTTGACCAAGAAAATGAAGCAATTTAAGGATAATTTCTCTAGAAAATTGTTCCTCTATTTCTTATGTTTCTATTGACACCAAAATCACTCAATTTGGTTCAGTAATTTGGACGATATGCCTCAAATATTTTTGGGTTGTTCATATTCAAAAATAATGTGCTATACATAACTTCCATCCAAATATTAACCATCTTAGAGACTGAATCAAAATTCTAATTATCATATGATTTGTATCCATATATCTCTAGTTTATTCTAAATCAAATATCATCTCATTCGGGCATCTAGAGAAGAAGTTATGGTCAAAAGAAACAAGATTGTCCAGTTTGCAAATTCCTTTCGGGTGGTTAGATCAATTACAAGTCATGGATACTATTGAGGAAAACAGTAACTTGATGTGACAAATAAACATGAGCCTTGCAATTAACTCATGGGTGAGTGAGAGGAAAGTCACCCATGCAGGAGTCAGATAAAAATTGGGTGAGAGCACAAGTCAGACCTGTCCATGTTTATCACTCAATCTCTCTCAATTCATTTCATATGGATATGATTTTTTTTGGAGAGGTAGAACAATGTCTTAAGAGTCCAATGGTTTAAGTCTTATCTTATTTGGAGGTTCGATGAAAAAGATATTGCCAAAAACCCATCGGATGTTCATCACCCATGAAAACTTCAAAGTCGCTATCGTGCAATTCTTCTTCTTCTTTACCAAAATCTCTACTTCAAACCTCCATAACTTTTGATCCAGAACTCCAAAAATTCCAAAATTTATATTAATAGAAATTTAAAAGAAAAATATACAACTTTAATGAAGACAATTTTGTCAAAATCCATCTATATCAGTTCAGTAAATTCATGGAAGTTTCAGATCAAAATTTTAACTCTCTTACTATTCATTACTAGAAATTCTCATACTTCATGTCAATGTTTGAGACTCTTAAAGATATAATTAAAATTTTGTGTCTGAATAAAAAATATATCCATATATCTCTAGTTTAATCCAAATCAAGAATCAGTCCATTTGGATAGCTATAAGAAAAGATATTCCCAAAATAATGAACCATGTTCAGTGCAGAAAAAATTAGCCATCCACGTCACACACATTCAACTCACAAAATCAAGTCATCAATCCACATTTCTCATCATTCTAGTTTCAATTTATCAATACCCATAACATTTAAAGCATAACTTACTTGGTTTCACTTCAAGTTCTTAAAAAACAATAATAGCCCTAGCCCCCAAGCATCACACATTCATCATCTTCTTGAAGGAGGTAAGGATAAGTTTTCTTGTGGCAATGAGATAGCAAATATGCTAGTAGCAAATGAAGGAAAGTGTGATCTTCAATGTTGAGGAGGTATAGATTGAAGAAAATGAAAATGATGAAGGAGGAGAGAACAGAGTCACAAAGAGGAAGATGGGAAGAGTAAAAAAAACACCAAATGGACTTTTAAATGAAAAACAACGTGGAAGGCAACAAAAGGGGCTTTAAAAACTTAGTGGACTTAAGACATTGTTTGTCATAGGTAATTGGCATGTGTTTTCTAGCATAATTGTTGTTTATTGTTCTAGTTTAGGATTCATTTTCTATGTTTTCATTAAGTTTGATTTCCATTGTGTTCTTGTGTATTGGATGCCAATTGAGGGTAAGAATTACTTATTTTTGTGTAGGAAAGGAGAGGAGGAAAGTTGAAGAATAAACAAGAGAGCATAGAAGAGAAGGAAAGAGGATTACATCTGGGACCAATTCCCACATTCGTGGGAATTAGGCAAATTCCCATAAGACTGCAGAACTATCCTTGCTGTAACTTTCTTCACGAGGTGCTAGGTGTCTTAATTTGGCCAAGGCATTTGTCTTAAGGGATGTATGCCATGCATCAACCTAATATGCTGCCATTTATCCACACATTAAGTTTCCATATGTCACTAATTAATTATTCCACATGTCTCCTAATTATTGATCAATTTTCTATTAATTACTAGTTCATTTGTCACTCATTTAACTATGCCAAATGTCACTCAATTATAGGCTTAATCATCCTAATTTTTCATGTATCAATTTATCTTACCACTAGCATTTTTCCCAGTCCAAATTTTCAATTTTAATTCATCATTCTCTCAATTAAGAACAATTAATTCCAAATTACTAATTGGAATCCAATCAAACCAAAATTCATGACATAACAATTTGCAATTCACATCATGTTCATTTTAAATCTTTCATACCCTAGAATATATCAATTGAGTGCATATACTATCTTGGGAATGTGTACCAATTATAATTCATGTATATTTGCTAATGATATGCATGTGAATGAAATGATCTCAATGCTATTACTCATTTACAATGATCTAGAGTTCTAACGCCAAACATGCTCCAGAAACTGAATATTACATTAAGATTTGTATTGAAATCTAGAAAATTTCTTCCATTCTGGATGGTCTCTCGACTTTGCACTTAGGTAAATCTAACGAGATGGAACAAGTGGAAATACAGGTCTCCTATCCATGGAAACCGAGTAATTCAGGCAAGAAAAAATGGGTTCCCACAAGAAAAAGATTTACTACTAGATGGCATGATGAACTTATGGCCAATGACACTGCTAATCTATTTTTAATTCTTTCTCAACAAGTTTTATTGGAGGCTTCAAATGGTAACCTACCATAACCCTCTAATTTAGAGTTAACTGAAAAGAGTATTCAGGAAAATGTTACCAATAATATGGGAAATGATAGTGCTGAGGTGAATGTCATGACCATCATTAAGAATAGCGACCTTCTAGACATTCTAGATCTTGCTGGAATACACAAGTAGAAAAAGAAAAATTCTTTAAGTGAATGTGTAGATGTTTTAAATGAGAAACCTGTTAAAAATTGTTGAAATGAATGTACAAATGTTATGAATAAGGATTCTGTTAAAGATAGTGCAGCTGTTATTAATCCTAACTTGGATACAGTAGTCTTCAATACTGATGTTTGTGACAAGTGTCATTAACACTCACCACACACCTCTCACATTATACCCATATGAAAGACAACCATCTTTGCCTTTCATTCTTATCTTTTGTTAAATACTTTTTTCTCCTTCTTTCTTCTCTCCATCTCACGATACTTTCATCCTCATCCACGATCTTGAGTTTTGCCACCATCTTGAACCTAGCCACTCCAAAACCTTTATTATCTCTTCATCTTGATGATGAAAACAAGTCTATTCTACCTTGAAAGATGATAATCATATGGTTTGGGAGAGCAAGGTTAACTCATGTTTGAAGAGGCTTGGAGTTAAACAAATAAGTAATATATGGTTCTTTATGGTTTATTTTAAATAGAAGAATTTATAATGATAGTGTTGAGATGGATTAATCATGTTAATGGAGTTGAATGAGTGCTGAATGTTGATGAATGTATGGACATGTTTGATGTTCTGTTTTTATATGATTGATGAAAAATCATGTATGATTTATTTTATGGATGTTTTTTAGTTGAAATGGCAGTGAAAATGATGAGAAATTATGGTATAAATATTGAACTATGCATAAGATATGTTTGATATAGTATGTAGAGGTTTAAATCTAGAAAATTAGAAGGAGAAAGTGGTTGGAATAGTCGGATAACATAACCAAAGATCGTTGGAATGCTTCCACAGTTGTGGGAATTGCAAGGATGTTTAGATGACACATCCCAAGATTGTGGGAAGTCCTCTATGATCGTGGGAATTGCTTAGACGAGAGTTCTTCTTCTTTTAAGTGATGTTTGAAACAACTAATGATAAGGTACTTTCCTATGGTACATTTAGACTTGAATGAGGCTTGAAATGAACCTAGTTTGATAATGAATTTGTTGATAAAGTGTTTGATATATTTAGGTTGTTAATTAAAGTTATAACTAAGGAATGAATTGATGATATCAATGGATAAAAAATATAGAAATTTATAGTTGTTAATGGAAGGAAAGTGTTCTTAGGAATGCTAATGTGATTCAAAGGAGATGAATAATGTGAATTAAGTAAGAATAAATGAGAATTTCAATATTATGTGATCATTATAAAGCTAGAAAATGGATTAGAAACTATATGATTGATGAATGTATGAATTATGAAATTAGAGTAATCAAGTATACTTGAGGTATTAGCCTAAGTGCAAACTAGTTATATCCAAGATACAATGATAGAATGATCAAGACTTGTGATTTATGGATACATACCCAGAAATAGTCATTTGAGCATGCACTGTATATGACACATATACATATGTGTATGATTGAATACTTTTGTGATTGAGTAGTGTAGTAATGTGTATAAATGTTTGTATTGCATGAAGACACATATGTAAGTTAATCATCAACATCCAGACATTGCTGGATCATAAAGGCAATAGCTAATCTAAAGCGTACTGTGAGTAACCTAGATGTTTCTTACTAAGATTGATTTGCTTCTATTTAAATTATAATTATCAAACTGAAATTGATATGATTGATAATTTCAAACAATAATAGTTCGAGGAGATGACAATCGTGAATACATTGGGAGTGTTCTGATTGTATGTGAATTTAAAAGAAATTGTGTTCTCAACAGAAATGTTGAATGCCGAACATATGTCCGATGAATCTAAAAATGACTGTGATTGAAATAAAGGAAAGATGTTGAAAGTGTAATATGAGAATGATGCATCTCATTACATTGAAATGAATGATCAGATAAAGGAAGCTGTGACTGAAATGGCCAATGAAAAAGAGCTTAAAGGTCAGAAATGTGTATAAAGAGCCACAGGCTTAATATTAAAATAAGCTCGATATCCACAACGAATACGGGATAGTTAAAAAGGTGCTCAGTCACAATAATTAACAATGAAAGTGGAGTCTCATGAGTAATTGCATATAAAATTTGATATTTGTTATATGATTGATTGAAATGAATTATATGGACTTTCTTGAAATAGAAATGTGAAATAGTATACACAATGGTTTTTGTTGAAATATGTTTAAATGAGAAGTGATGTTCGATATGTGATATGACTTATTTATGAATTGAGTGTAAATTGTGAATTATTCTGTGTTTAATATGAGTGAGCACATCGAGGATGGTTCACTCACTGAGTTCGTAACTCATCAAAATTGTAATGTTGTCTTTCAAGCTTAGGGGATATCCAGTTAAACTAATTGGAGTATTGCCACTGCAATTGGAAAGGAGTTAGTGGTCAAGATCAGTTTACACCTGCACATGTCTTCAGTCGTTTTGTATTAAGAATTGTATTCCATAACCATTATACAATGTACATGTGAATTGTAAAATGTAATGACATTTATGACTAAATTTTTTGTAAATGAAATAAGCCAGAGTGAACATTGGTTTGTTAAAATTTCTAATGGGTCATTTTGATTGTCTTAACATACCATCCTCGAAGAGTATGTTTTCAAATAATTGTCAATACATTCGGGCATATGCTCTATATGAGTGGTGTGCTACACTGGTTATCTCTCCAACCTAAGTTATAAGATTGGGAATGTGGGCTATGGGGAAAATTTCCCCCAATAACTCTGTCATACTCCCTTTGCAGTGTCTTTTATACACAAACACTAACAAACGTGAAAAGATCAAGAAGTAAATGTAAAAAATACTTATAAACAAATATATATATAACATCAATTGAAATCAAAAGCAAAAGTTAAAGCACTACATTTCTCGGTAATGACGCTAAAATTCTTAATGCATATCGAAGGCACCAAAAAATAAAACCTAACTCTGCATAACTAAATTTATAGTAATGGTGAGTAGGGATTGTATTTATAAAGAGTATGTATGTAGCTTTTGTAATGACAAGAATCAACATTTAGAATATGGTAGGTTTTGGCTGGAATCGAAAAACAAAATAAAGTAAATTAAACTAACAAAATTAATTCAAATGACACAATATAAAAGTGAGAAAATTGATTAATGAGTTTGGAATTCGATTCTTGATTCAATCTCAGCCTATACATAAATAAACATACTTTATTATCATGTTGATTTCATACCTCTTTTAGAAACTATCAATTGTAGGTTAATAATAAACTCTGTTAACCTCGGTTCTCCCTAGGTTGTGTTTAATCAAAATAAGCACTTTAACTAAACCTATCTATCAAACAACCCAAAATAAGCTCTCTAGATTTAGTAGGATAGTTGTATTACGAACTAGGAAAATATATTAATTTAGGCAACAACAACACAAGCTCGGGCCATTTAACCTAAGTCATGTTATCACTAATGATTCATCACCATTAGTTTACCACAAATGAATTGAACATACAACGGTTACGTATTATGTTCCATATTCTAGCAATGGGTTCATATATAAACAATCTATTGAGAATGAGAATATTAATCATTAATACATGAATTCCTAAAACATGAAGCTAAGAATAACATACATAATCGCTAGAGAGAGAAGATCAATAATAAACGATGAAGAGATTTTTAGATGTGATCATGGGCTTCGATTTCACGTACAAATCAAAAGAAGAAGATTATGTAGGAACATCACGATGCGTGCGCCATATACACGTGGTGCAGAAAACAAAAAAAATTGTTCTAGGACTTTCCTGAAGTTTAGGATCTATATGCCTATACAAGGAAATACCATTAAACCTAGCTGAAAATTCCCAATTCACATATATGTTCATAACAAACATATATATATAGGAATTCATTGCATTTACACAAATCAATCATTCATATAATAACCATGTACCTTGTGTGTAGTCTCCTTCGTTCTTCGGTCTTCTACTTGTCGAATTTTCGTAAACCACAACGACCAAAACATATCATCTCCAATAGTATCCACGTGAAGATCGGGGAAACTAACTGAATCAAACTCTTTGATCTGGAAATGGGTAGAACAAAGACAAGAGTGCTAGCTCTCTTCTTTGTTCTATGGAGAGCAAAAACATGAAAGGGAATGAAGAGGAAGAAGATGAGAAAGATGATGAAAATATATGGTGAGAATCATGAAAGAGGGCTTACCAAAATGATTATCATCATCTTACTAGCCTTTTTATTTTTCTCTTTTATCATTTAAAGACAACAAATGCATAACTTTAAAGAACCCTCCCTCATCTTCCACGTTGAACATATCTTTTATATATATATATATCCAGTATGACTGGATTACCTCATATATATATATATATGAGGTAGTCCATTCATACTGGATCAGTCCTACCAAGTCCCGGGTGTAGAAAAACACCAGAGAATTGTTTCAGTAATATCGATGTCTCGATCTTATCGGGACATATCTCGATCTCATTGGGATCCATTTGGTTATATTGCTCTTTATTTAATGGATCTCTATCTAAAACCATTTTACGAATCCTTTGAGTCACTCTTATGCGTGTGACCTATTAAGTTCCTGGTTATGTTGGCCACTTGGATTAACAATTAATCTAAGCATGTCATGAGCGGCATTTAACAACACATCACCGCCCCCAATTGACCAGAAAGTAAGTGGTTTGATGAATGAACCCATGCTAGTCATGAAACATCTCATAGACAATTGTTGCGCGATTCATCCTTCAACCATGCTATACCCCATTTGGTTATGAGTATGGGCCAAGTGTCAACCCTAACTAAACTAACTATGTCAAATCTAGCCCAAGTGATATTAGTTCTCATCCTGGGAGTCATTACTCTATATGTCAATGAAGACACTTGTACTCCAGCTAGAGATTTCCAAGTAATGACCCTGACATGAGGCCGTGTGTATCATCTTCTGCTATCACAAAAATGGTGAATCCTTTATTGGCTACTCAATTACCTTCGAATACCTCAAGATGTACCCAATTACCACCCTATAAGCGACCTCTGCAAAGCAACAAGGAATGGAGTCAAAGCACAGAATCAATATCCAAGATACCTTGAGTACCTTAAGTCTAAGGATACTTGCTGTTGGGCCCCGAATTTTTATTTTATTTTATTAAGCATGATTTGAATAAATTTCGTGATCTTGCTAGATAAATCATTTTATTTGGAGTTTAATTAGCATGTCAATGTTAGGAGGACTTATTGCTTGGATTAATGGAATTAGAAGTGTTAAATGGAGAAATTAAGATTAAGTTTGAGTATAGCATGGTGTAAGTTGAATTGAAGAAGTAAGAATGTATAAGGGCAAAATTGGAAGATCACTTAAGGTTAAAAGACATAAGGCTTATATTGGAGGACAAAAGAGACATTGTACGATTTTTAAGAGTATAAGTTATAAGAAATAAAATTTTTGTCTTGCTTGAGAAGAGGGAAGCACGAAAATTGGAGGGAGAAAAGCTAGGGTTTATGAAGATCTTCAAGATTTTGAAGATTTTGAAGCTTCAACAAGTAAGTTATGCTTTAAATTTCATTGGTTTGGTTAAATGAAACTCAAATGAAGTTGAATATGGGTAGAAAGTTGTTGATGAAAGATATAAGCAAGTGTTCTTTTAGGGTTAATGATCAAATGCCGTTTATGAATTTTTGAGTGATATTGGGTTGAAATGAAGTAGAAAATGAAGTAGAAGAGATGGTTTAGGTTTAATATGCACTACGAGAAAATAGTGAGTTAGCGACGGAAAATAACGACGGAAAAAATAAATATTATGTCGGTATTAAACATTACCGACGGAATTTACCGACAGACAAAAACGTCATAGATTCGGCCGTAGCTAACCTTACCGACGATAAAGAAATGTTCCGTCGGTAAGTTTACCGATGGAACGAAATTACCGTCGGTAATTTCAACGATAACGCTGCCGATCGTCACACTTTTTCCGTCCGTAAGTTACCGACGAGTAATAATTTTCCAACGCTAAATTTACCGATGGTAAGTTCCTAAAACGTATGTAAATTTAGCATCGGAATGTTTTAATTCCGTCAGTAACGTTACCAACAGTATGGTGGTTCTGTCGGTGTTTTATTGGCCGTTACCGATAGAAATTGTGGATTTTTCCATCGGTAAATTATTTGATTTAATTTTTTAAATATATATTTTCATTATACTTAAATTATAACCGTCAGAAAATTTTAATAATTAAATATTTGTAATATATATTTAATTTGATAGAAATAATTAAATA
>JAOQMS010106251.1:0-17840 GCA_027563885.1 Erythroxylum longipes | reverse complement strand
AGCGCGAGGCATCCTTCGGTGGGATAAACAGCTCATCGACATACCTTCGGTGAGCAAAACAGCCCATCGGCACGGGAGCTAGGCATATTCGGTGGGGAAAACAGCCCGTTGGCACAAGTTCGGTGGGGAAAACAGCCCGTCAGCACGAGCACGAGGCATCCTTCGGTGGGAAAAATAGCTCGTCGGTGCAAGTTTGATGGGCAAAATAGCCCGTCTCCACATGCCCAAGGCACCTTTGGTGGGAAAAATAACTGGTCGGCAGACCTTCGGTCGGTAAAACAGCCTATCGGCACGAGTGCTAGGCACCTTCGGTTGGAAAAACAGCCCGTCGGCACACCTACGATAGGCAAAACGGCCCGTCGGCACGGGTGGTATGAACCTTCGATGAGAAAAACAACCCGTCAGCACACCTTCGGTTGGCAAAACAACCCATCAGCATGGGCGCTAGGCACCTTCGGTGGGAAAAACAGCACATCGACCCAAGTTCGGTGGGCAAAACCACCCCTCGCTATGGGCGCGAGGCACCTTCGGTTGGAAAAACAGCCCATCGGTAGATCTTGGTTGGGAAAAACAGCCCGCCGGCACAGGCGCTAGGCACTTTTGGTGGGAAAACAGTCCGTTGGCATGGCCGTTAGGCACCTTCAATGGGAAAAACAGCCCGTCGGCACACCTTCGATGGGCAAAACAGGCCGTCGGCACGGGCTCTAGGCACCTTCGATGGAAAAAACAGTCCGTCAGCACACCTTTGGACGGCGAAACAGCCCATTAGCACACCTTCGGTGGGAAAAACAACCTCTTGGTACACCTTCGGTGGGCAAAACTACCCGTTGGTGTGGGCGCAAGGCACCATCGATGGGAAAAACAGCCCATCAGCACACCTTCGATGGACAAAACATCCCGTAGGCACATATTCGGTGGGCAAAACAGCTCGTCGGCCCACCTTTGGTGGCAA
This sequence comes from Erythroxylum longipes, assembly GCA_027563885.1. Taxonomy (NCBI): domain Eukaryota; kingdom Viridiplantae; phylum Streptophyta; class Magnoliopsida; order Malpighiales; family Erythroxylaceae; genus Erythroxylum; species Erythroxylum longipes. Next base: position 16,888 of record JAOQMS010106251.1, on the reverse strand, counting down.
AACAGCCCGTCGGCCCAAGTTCGACGGGGAAAACAGCCCATCGACACGGGCGTTAGGCACCTTCTGTGGGAAAAAAGCCCGTCGTCCCGTCTTTGGTTGGCAAAACAACCTGTCGGCATGGGGGCAAGGCACCTTCGGTGGGAAAAACAGCCTGTCAGCACACCTTCGATGGGCAACACAGCACGTCGGCACGGGTGCTAGGCTACTTCGGTGTGAAAAACAGCCCATCGGCCAACTGAATAACCCGTCGGCTCTGGCCCGAGGCACCTTTTGTGGGAAAAACAGCCAATCGACACACCTTCAGTGGGATAAACAGCCCGTCGGCACACCTTCAGTGGGAAAAACAGCCCGTTGACACGGGTGCTAGGAACCTTTGATGAGAAAAACAGCCCGTCGGCTCACCTTTGGTAGGCAAAACAGCCCGTCGACACGGGCGCTAGGCACCTTCGGTGGGGAAAACAGCACGTCGACATAAGGTAGGTGGGCAAAAATGCACGTTGGCACGATCGCTGGGCACCTTCGGTGGGAAAGACAGCACGTCGGTGCACCTTCAGTGGGCAAAACAGATGGTCGGTAGACCTTCGGTGGGTAAAACAGCAAGTTGGCACGGGCGCTAGGCACCTTCGGTGGGAAAATAGCACGTTGGTAGACCTTCAGTGTGCAAAACATCCCGTCGACACAGGCTACAGGCACCTTCGGTGGGAAAAACAGCCCCTTGGTAGACCTTTGTTGGGCAAAACAGCTCGTCGGTACGGGCGCAGGGCACCATCGGCTGGAAAAACAGCCCGTCGGCACGGGCGGTTGGCACCTTTGGTGGGAAAAACAGCCCGTCGGCACAAGTTCGATGGGCAGAACAACCCGTCGCCACAGGTGCTAGGCACCTTTGGTGGGAAAAATAGCTCGTCGGCACGGGCGCTAGGCCCCTTCGGTGGAAAAAATAGCCCATCAGCACACCTTCGGTGGGCAAAATAGCACGTCGACACGGGAGCTAGGCCCCTTCGGTGGAAAAAACACCCCTTCGGCACACCTTGGGTGGCCAAAACAACCCGTCGACACAGGCGCTAGGCACCTTTGGTGGGAAAAACAGCACGTTGACACGGGCGATAGGCACCTTCAGTGGGAAAAACAGCCCCACAGTAGATCTTCGTTGGGCAAAACAGCCCGTCGGTATGGAGGCAGGGCACCATCGATGGGAAAAACAGTCTGTTGGCAGACCTTCGGTAGGCATCGTCGGCACACCTTTGGTAGGAAAAACAGCTCGTCGGTACACCTTCAGTGGTAAAAGCAGATGGTCGACAGACCTTCGGTAGGCAAAACAGCACATCGGCAAGGGCGCTAGGCACCTTCGGTGGGAAAAATAGCACGTTGGTAGACCTTCGGTGGGAAAAATAGAACGTTGGGAAAAATAGCACACCTTGGTTGGGCAAAATAGCCCGTCGGCACGGGCGCTAGGCACCTTCGGTACAAAAAATAGCCCGTCGACATACCTTGGGTGCCCAAAATAGCCAGTGGACACAGGTGCTAGGCACCTTTTATGGGAAAAATAGCCCGTCGACATGGGCGATAGACACCTTCGGTGGGAAAACAGCCCGCCGGCACACCTTCGATGGGCAAAATAGCCCGTCGGCACGGTCGCTAAGCACCTTCGGTGGAAAAAACAGCCTATCGGCACACCTTGAGTGGCCAAAACAGCCCGTCGACAAAGGTGCTAGGCAGCTTTGGCGGGAAAAACAGCCTGTGGACACGGGCTATAGGCACCTTCGGTGGGGAAAACAGCCCCCTAGCAGACCTTCGTTAGGAAAAACAGCCCGTTGGCACACCTTCGGTAGGTAAAATATCCCGTAAGCACATCTTCGATGGGCAAAACAGCCATCAGCCCACCTTTGGTGGCAAAACAGCCTGTCGGCCCAAGTTTGGTGGGGAAAACAGGCCATCTGCACAGGCGCTAGGCACATTTGGTGGGAAAACAGCCCGACGGCATGGGCACAAGGCACCTTCAGTGAGCAAAACAGCCCATCTGCAGGGGCGCTAGGCACCTTCGGTAGAAAAAACAGCCCGTCGGTAAGCGTGCTAGGTGGGCAAAACAACCCGTCGGCACGGACGGTGGGCACTTTCGTTAGGAAAAACAGCCCGTCGGCACAGGTTTGGTGGGCAAAATAGCTCGTCTCCACAGGCCCGGGGAACCTTTGGTTGGAAAAATAGCTAGTCGGGAGAACTTCGGTGGGCAAAACAGCCTATCGACATGAGTGTTAGGCACCTTCGGTTGGAAAAACGGCCCGTCGGCAAACCTTCGGCAGGTAAAACAGCCCGTCGGCACGGGTGCCAGGAACCTTCGATGGGAAAAACAGGCTGTCGACACACCTTCGGTAGGCAAAACAGCCCACCGACACTGGCGCTAGGCACATTCGGTGGGAAAAACAGCCCACCGGCACACCTTCGGTGGGAAAAATAGCCCGTCGGCACACCTTCGGTGGGTAAAATAGGCCATCGGCATAGGCGCTAGGCACCTTTGGTGGGAAAAATAGCCTGTCAGTAGACCTTCGGTGGGCAAAGTAGCCCGTCGGCATGGGCGCTAGGCACCTTCGGTGGGCAAAGTAGCCCGTCGGCACACCTTGGGTGGCCAAAACATCCAGTCAACACAGGAGCTAGGCACCTTTGGTGGGAAAAACAGCCCGTCGACCCTTGGTGGATCTTTGTTGGGCACCATCGATTGGAAAAATAGACCCTTGGTGGATCTTTGTTGGGCAAAACTGCCCGTCGGTATGGGCGCAGGGCACCATCGGTGGGAAAAACAGCCGGCTGGCGCACCTTCGGTGGGCAAAACATCCCGTAGGCACATCTTCGGTGGGCAAAACAACCCGTCGACCCAAGTTTGGTGGGCGAAAATAGCCCATCGGCACGTGCGCTAGGTACCTTTGTTAGGAAAAACAGGCCGTCTGCCTACCTTTAGTGGGCAAAACAGCCCGTCGGCAAGGGCGCAAGGGACCTTCGTTAGGAAAAACTGCCCGTCGGCACACCTTCGGTGGGCAAAACAGGCCACCGGCACGGGCGCTAGGCACCTTCGGTGTGAAAAATAGCACGTTGGCCCCACGTTTGGTGGGCGAAACAGCTAGTCAACTCGGGCCCAAGGCACCTTCGGTGGGAAAAAGAGCTGGTCGGCACACCTTCGGTGGTCAAAACAGCCCATCAGCACAGGCGCTAGGCACCTTTGGTTGGAAAAACAACCTGTCGGCACACCTTCGGTATGTAAAACAGCCTGTCAGCACGGGCGCTAGGCACCTTCGGTGTGAAAAATAGCACGTCGGCAAAAGTTTAGTGGGCAAAACAGCCCGTCGACACAGGCGCTAGGCACCTTCGGTGGTAAAAACAGCCCGTCGACACACCTTCGATGGGCGAAACCACCCGTCGGTACGAGCGCTAGGCATCTTCGATGGAAAAAATAGCCTGTCAGCACACCTTCGGTGGGCAAAACAGCTCGTCGACAAAAGCGCTAGGCACCTTTGGTGGGAAAAATAGCCCGTTGACACGGGTGCTAGGCAACTTCTGTGGGAAAAACAGCCCGTCGACACACCTTTGGTGGGCAAAATAGCCTGTCGGCAAGTGTGCTAGGCACCTTCGGTGGAAAAAACAGACCTTCGACACAGGTGCTAGGCATCTTTGGTGGAAAAAGCAGCCCGTCGACAATAGCAATAGGCACCATTGGTGGGAAAAACAGCCCCTTGGTAGACCTTCGTTGGGCAAAACAGCCCGTTAGTATGGGTTCACGGCACCATTGGTGGGAAAAACAGCCCGTCGGCACACCTTCCATGGGCAAAACATCCCGTAGGCACATCTTGGGTGGGCAAAACAGCCGGTCGGCCCACCTTTGGTGGCAAAATAGCCCGTTTGCCCAAGTTTGGTGGGGGAAAACAGCCCATCGGCATGTGCGCTAGGCACCTTTATTGGGAAAAACAGCCCGTCGGCCCACCTTCAGTGGGCAAAACAGCCCGTCGGCAGGGTCGCAAGGGACCTTCGTTGGGAAAAACTACCCGTCGGCACACCTTCGGTGGGCAAAACAAGCCACCGGCACGGGTGCTAGGCACATTCGGTATGAAAAATAGCACGTTGGCCCCACATTCGGTGGGAAAAAGAGCAGGCCGGCAGACCTTCGGTGGTCAAAACAGCCCATCAGCACAGGCGCCAGGCACCTTCGGTAGGTAAAACAGCCTGTCGACACTGGCACTGGGCACCATTGGTGGGAAAAACAGCCCGTCGACACAAGTTCGGTGGGCAAAACAGCCTGTCGGCACATGTTCGTTGGGAAAAACAGCCCGTCGGCACACCTTTGATGGGCGAAACCAACCGTCGGTGCGGGTGCTAGGCATCTTCGGTGGAAAAAACAGCCCGTCAGCACACCTTTGGTGGGCAAAACAGCTCGTCGACACAAGCGCTAGGCACCTTTGGTGGGAAAAATAGCCCGTCGACACGGGTGCTAGGCAACTTCAGTGGGAAAAACAGCCCGTCGACATACCTTTGGTGGGCAAAATAGCCCGTCGGCACGGGCGCTAAGCACCTTCGGTGGAAAAAACAGCCCGTCGACACAGGTGCTAGGCATCTTTGGTGGAAAAAGCAGCCCGTCGACAATAGCAATAGGCACTTTTGGTGGGAAAAACAGCTCCTTGGTAAACCTTCGTTGGGCAAAACAGCCCGTTAGTATGGGTTCAAGGCACCATCGGTGGGAAAAACAACCCGTCGGCACACCTTCGATGGGCAAAACATCCTATAGGCACATCTTCGGTGGGCAAAACATCCCGTCGGCCCACCTTTGGTGGCAAAACAGCCCGTCGGCCCAAGTTCGGCAGGGAAAACAGCCCGTCGGCACGGGCGCTAGGCACCTTCGATGGGAAAAAAGCCCGTCGTCCCACCTTCGGTAGGCAAAACAACCCGTCGGTATGGGCGCAAAGCACCTTCGGTGGGAAAAATAGCCCATTAGCACACCTTCGATGGGCAACACAGCCCATCGGCATGGGCTCTAGGCTCCTTCGGTGCGAAAAATAGCCCATCGGCCAACCTAACAGCCCGTCAGCTCAGGCTTGACGCACCTTTTTTGGGAAAAACAGCCTATCGGCACACCTTCGGTGGAAAAAACAGCCCGTCGGCACACCTTCAGTGGGAAAAAAAGCTAGTTGGCATACCTTCAGTGGGTAAAACAGCACATCGGCATGGGCGCTAGGCACCTTCGGTGCGAGAAACAGCACGTTGGTAGGCCTTCGGTGTACAAAACATCCGGTCGGCATGGGCAGTAGGTACTTTCGGTGGGAAAAACAGCTCGTCGACACAGGCGCTAGGCACCTTTGGTGCGAAAAATAGCCCGACGACACGAGCGCTAGGCACCTTCGGCGGGAAAAACAGCCCGTTGACACACCTTCGATTGGAAAAATAGCCCGTCGGCACACCTTTAGTGGGCAAAATAGCCCGTCGGTACGGGCGCTAGGCATCTTCGGTGGAAAAAATAGCCCGTCGACAAAGGTGCTAGGCACCTTTGGTGGGAAAAGCAGCCCGTCGACACAGGCGATGGGCACCTTCGGTGGGAAAACAGCCCCTTGGTAGACCTTCGTTGGGCAAAACAGCTCTTCGGTATGGGCACGGGGCACCATCGGTGGGAAAAACAGCCCGTCGGCACACCTTTGATGGGTAAAACATCCCGTAGGCACATCTTCGGTGGATAAAATAGCCCGTCGGCCCATGTTTGGTGGCAAAATTGCCCGTCGGCCCAAGTTCGGCGGGGAAAAAAGCCTGTCGGCCCACCTTCGATTATCAAAACAACTAGACTGTATGGGCGCAAGGCACCTTCAGTGGGAAAAACAGCCCGTCAGCACTCCTTCAGTAGGCGAAATAGCTCGTCTGCACGGGCGCTAGGCTCTTTTGGTGCAAAAAACAGCCCGTCAGCCCACCGAACAGCCCGTCAGCTCATGCCAGAGGTACCTTCGGTGGTCAAAACAGCACGTCAGCAGATCTTCGGTTGTCAAAACAGCACGTCAGCACGGGCGCTAGGTACCTTCGGTTGGAAAACAGCCTGTCGGCACACCTTCGGTAGGTAAAACAGCCAGTCGGCACGGGCACTAGACACCTTTGGCGGGAAAAATAGCCCGTCGACACTGGTTAGGTGGGCAAAACAGCCCATCAGCACGGGCATGAGGCATCCTTCGGTGGGAAAAACAGCTCATCGGCAGACCTTCGGTTGACAAAACAGCCCATCGATACGGGCGCTAGGAAACTTCGGTGGGCAAAACAGCCTGTCGGCACGGGCGCTAGGCACCTTCGGTGTGAAAAACAGCACCTCGGCACAAGTTCAGGGGGTAAAACAGCCTTTCAGCACAGGCGCTAGGCACCTTCGGTGGTAAAAACAGCCCGTCGGCACACCTTTGGTGGGCAAAACAGCCCGTCGGCACAGGCGCTAGGCACCTTCGGTGGAAAAAACAGCCCATCATCACAAGTTTGGTGGGCAAAACAGACTGTTTCCACGAGCCCGAGGCACCTTTAGTGGGAAAAATAGCTAGTCGGCAAACCTTTGTTGGGCAAAATAGCCTGTCGGCTCAAGTGCTAGGCACCTTCGGTATGCAAAATAGCCCGTCGGCACACCTTCGGTATGCAAAATATCCCGTCGGCACAGGTGCTAGGAACCTTCGATGAGAAAAACAGCCCGTTGGCGCACCTTCGATAGGCAAAACAGCCCGTCGGCACAGGCGCTAGCCACCTTCGGTGGGAAAAACAGCACGTCGACACAAGTTCAGTGGGCAAAACTGCACGTCGCTACGGTCGCGAGCACCTTCGGTGGGAAAAACAGCCCGTCGGCAGACCTTCAGTGGGAAAAATAACCCGCCGGCACAGGCGCTAGGCACCTTTGGTGGGAAAAGCAGTTCGTCGGCACGGGCGCTAGGCACCTTCAGTATGCAAAATAGCCCGTCGTCACAGGTGCTAGGAACCTTTGATGGGAAAAACAGCCCATCGGCACACCTTCGATAGGTAAAATAGCCTGTTAGCACAAGCGCTAGGCACCTTCGGTGGGAAAAACAGCACGTCGACACAAGTTCGGTGGGCAAAACAGCCCGTCGCTACGGGCTCGAGGCACCTTCAGTGGGAAAAACAGCCCATCGGCAGTCCTTCGATGGGAAAAACAGCCCACCGGCATGGGCGCTAGGTGCCTTCGGTGGGAAAAACAGTCCGTCGTCACACCTTCGGTGGGTAAAACAGCCCGTCGGCACGGGTGCTAGGCACCTTCGGTGGAAAAAATAGCCTGTCAGCACACCTTGGTAGGGCAAAATAGCCCATCGGCACGGGCGCTAGGCACCTTCGGTAGAAAAAATAGCCCGTCGACATACCTTGGGTGGCCAAAATAGCCAGTGGACACAGGCGCTAGGCACCTTTGATGGGAAAAATAGCCCATCGACATGGGCGATAGACACCTTCGGTGGGAAAAACAGCACGTCGGCACACCTTCGATGTGCAAAATAGCCCATCGGCACGGTCGCTAGGCACCTTCGTTGGGAAAAACAGCCCCTCGGTAGACCTTCGTTGGGAAAAACAGCCTGTTGGCACACCTTCGGTGTGTAAAATATCCTGTAAGCACATCTTCGGTGGGCAAAACAGCCTATCGGCCCACCTTTGGTGGCAAAGTAGCCCGTCGGCCCAAGTTGGTGGGGAAAACAGGCCATCTGCTCGAGCGCTAGGCACCTTCGGCGGGAAAAACAGCCCGTCGGCATGGGCACAAGGTACCTTCAGTGGGCAAAACAGCCCGTCTGCACGGGCGCTAGGCACCTACGGTGGAAAAAACAACCCATCGGCAAGGGTGCTAGGTGCGTAAAACAGCCTGTCGGCACTGGCGGTGGGCACTTTCATTGGGAAAAACAGCCCGTCGGCATAAGTTTTGTGGGCAAAATAGCCCGTCTCCACAGTCCTGGGGAACCTTTGGTGGGAAAAATAGCTGGTCGGGAGAACTTTGGTGGGCAAAACAGCCTATCGGCACGAGTGTTAGGCACCTTCGGTTGAAAAAACACCCCGTCCGTAAACCTTCGGTAGGTAAAACAGCCCGTCGACACGGGTGTCAGGAACCTTCGATGGGAAAAACAGTACGTCGACACAAGGTCGGTGGGCAAAACAGCCCGTCGGCAGACCTTTGGTGGGAAAAATAGCCCACCGGCACACCTTCGGTGGAAAAAACAACCCGTCGCCACACCTACGGTGGGCAAAATAGGCCATCGGCATAGGCGCTAGGTACCTTCGGTGGGAAAAACAGCCCGTCGGTAGACCTTCGGTGGGTAAAGTAGCCCGTCGGCAGAGGCGCAAGGCCCTTCGGTGGAAAAAACAGCCCGTCGGCACACTTTGGGTGGCCAAAACAGCCAGTCGACACAGGAGTTAGGCACCTTTGGTGGGAAAAACAGCCCGTCGACATGGGCGCTAGGCACCTTTGGTGGAAAAAAACAGCCCGTCGACACAGGTGCTAGGCATCTTTGGTGGGAAAAGCAGCCCGTCGACAATAACAATAGGCACCTTTGGTGGGAAAAACAGCCCCTTGGTTGACCTTCATTGGGCAAAACAGCTCGTTAGTATGGGTTCACGACACAATCGTTGGAAAAAAACAGCCCGTCGTCACACCTTCGATGGGCAAAACATCCCATAGGTACATCTTCGGTGGGCAAAACAGCCCGTCGGCCCAAGTTCGGTAGGGAAAACAGCCCATCAGCACAGGCGCTAGGCACCTTAGGTGGGAAAAAAGCCCGTCGTCCCACCTTCGGTTGGCAAAACAACTAGTCGGCATAGGCGCAAGGCACCTTCGGTGGGAAAAACAGCCCGTTAGTACACCTTCGATGGGCAACACAGACCATCGACACGGGCTCTAGGCTCCTTCGGTGCGAAAAATAGCCCATCGGCCAACGTAACAGCCCATCAGCTCGGGCTCGAGGCGCCTTTTTTGGGAAAAACAGCCCGTCGGCACACCTTCAGTGGGAAAAACAGCCCGTCGGCACACCTTCAGTGGGAAGAAAAGCTAGTCAGCAGACCTTCGGTGGGTAAAACAGCACATCGGCACAGGCGCTAAGCACCTTCGGTGGAAAAAACAGCACGTTGGTAGACCTTCGGTGTGCAAAACATCCGGTCGGCATGGGCAGTAGGTACCTTCGGTGGGAAAAACAGCCCGTCGACACAAGTTTGGTGGGCAAAACAGCTCTTCGACACAGGCGTTAGGCACCTTTGGTGGGAAAAATAGCTCGTCGACACGGGCGCTAGGCACCTTCGGTGGGAAAAATAGCCCTTCGGCACACCTTTGGTGAGCAAAATAGCCCGTTGGCACGGGTGCTAGGCCCCTTTGATGGAAAAAACAGCCCGTCGGTACACCTTGGGTGGCCAAAACAGCCCATCGACACAGGCCCTAGGCACCTTTGGTGGGAAAAATAGCACGTCAACATGGGCGATAGGCACCTTCGGTGGGAAAAACAGCCCCACGGTAGATCTTCGTTGGGCAAAACAGCTCGTCGGTATGGGCGCAGGGCACCATCGATGGGAAAAACAGTCCGTCGGCACACCTTCGGTAGGCACCGTCGGCACACCTTCGGTGGGAAAAACAGCCCGTCGGTACACCTTCAGTGGGAAAAGCAGATGGTCGGCAGACCTTCGGTAGGTAAAACAGCAAGTCGGCACGGGCGCTAGGCACCTTCGGTGGGAAAAATAGCATGTTGGTAGACCTTCGGTGTGCAAAATATCCCGTCGGCACGGGCGCTTGGCACCTTCAGTGGGAAAAATAGCCCCTCGGCACACCTTCGATGGGCAAAACAGCCCGTCGGCACGGGCACTAGGCATCTTTGGTGGAAAAAACAGCCCGTCAGCACACCTTTGGTGGGCAAAATAGCTCGTCGACACAGGCGCTAGGCACCTTTGGTGGGAAAAATAGCCCGACGACACGGGCGCTAGGCACCTTCGGTGGGAAAAACAGCCCTTCGGCACACCTTCAATGGGCAAAATAGCCCGTCGGCACGGGTGCTAGGCATCTTGGGTGGCCAAAACAGCCCGTCGACACAGGTGCTAGGCACCTTTGGTGGGAAAAGCAGCCCGTCGACACAGGCGATGGGCACCTTCGGTGGGAAAAACAGCCCCTTGGTAGACCTTTGTTTGGCAAAAGAGCTCGTCGGTATGGGCGCAGGGCACCATCGGTGGGAAAAACAGCCCGTGGACACACCTTTGATGGGCAAAACATCCCGTAGGCACATCTTCGGTGGATAAAATAGCCCGTTGGCCCACCTTTGATGGCAAAACAGCCCGTCGGCCCAAGTTCAGAGGGGAAAACAGCCCGTCACTACAGGCGCGAGGCACCTTCGGTGGGAAAAAAGCCCGTCGGCCCACCTTCGATTGGCAAAACAACTCGTCGGCGTGGGCGCAAGGCACCTTCAGTGGGAAAAACAGCCCATCAGCACACCTTCAGTGGGCAAAAAAGCTCGTCCGCAAAGGCGCTAGGCTCTTTTGGTGCAAAAAACAGCCCGTCAGCCTGCCGAACAGCCCGTCGGCTCGAATTAGAGGTACCTTCGGTGGGAAAAACAGAACGTCAGCAGATCTTCGGTGGTCAAAACATCCCGTTAGCACGGGCGCTAGGCACCTTCGGTTGGAAAACAGCCTGTCGGCACACCTTCGGTAGGCAAAACAGCCAGTCGGCACGGGCGTTAGGCACCTTTGATTAGAAAAACAACCCCTCGACATAAGTTCGGTGGGCAAAACAGCACGTCAGTACGGGCGCAAGGCATCCTTTAGTGGGAAAAACAGCTCATTGGTAGACTTTTGGTTGACAAAACAACCCGTCGGTACGGGCGCTAGGAAACTTCGGAGGGCAAAACAGCCTGTCGGCACGGGCGCTAGGCACCTTCGATGTGAAAAACAGCACCTCGGCACAAGTTCAGGGGGCAAAACAGCCTTTCAACACATGCCCTAGACACCTTCGGTAGTAAAAACAGCCCGTCGGCACATCCTCGGTGGGCAAAACAGCACGTTGACACAGGTGCTAGGCACCTTTGGTGGAAAATACAGCCCATTGTCACAAGTTCGGTGGGTAAAACAGCTCGTCTCCACGGGCCCGAGGCACCTTTGGTGGGAAAAAAGCTGGTCGACAAACCTTCGTTGGGCAAAATAGCCTGTCGGCTCGAGTGCTAGGCACCTTTGTTTGGCAAAACTGCCCGTCGGCACACCTTCTGTATGCAAAATAGCCCGTTGGCACGGGTGCTAGGAACCTTCGATGAGAAAAACAGTCCATTGGCACACCTTCGATAGGCAAAACAGCCCATCGACACAAGTTTAGTGGGAAAAACTGCACGTCGCTACGGTCGCGAGCACCTTCAATGGAAAAACAGCCTGTCGGCAGACCTTTGGTGGGAAAAACAGCCCGCCGGCACAGGCGCTAGGCAACTTTAGTGGGAAAAGCAGTCCGTCGGCACGGGCGCTAGGCACCTTCGATGGGAAAAACAGCACGTCGACATAAGTTCAGTGGGTAAAACAGCCCGTCACTACGGGCGCGAGGCACCTTCGGTGGGAAAACAGCCCATCGGTAGTCCTTGAGTGGGAAAAAAAGCTCACCGGCACGGGCGCTAGGCGCCTTCGGTGGGAAAAACAGTCCGTCGTCACACCTTTGGTGGGTAAAACAGCCCGTTGGCACCGGCGCTAGGCATCTTCGGTGGAAAAAACAGCCCGTTAGCACATCTTGGTTGGGCAAAACAGCCTGTCGGCACTGGCACTAGGCACCTTCGGTAGAAAAAATAGCCCGTCGGCATACCTTGGGTGGCCAAAACAGCCAGTGGACACAGGCATAAGGCACCTTTGATGGGAAAAATAGCCCGTCGACATGGGCGGTAGACACCTTCGGTGGGAAAAACAGCCCGTCGGCACACCTTCGATGGGCAAAATAGCCCGTCGGCACGGTCGCTAGGCACCTTCGGTGGAAAAAACAGCCTATCGGAACACCTTGAGTGGCCAAAACAGCCCATCGACACTGGCGCTAGCAAGCTTTGGCTGGAAAAACAGCCCGTGGACACGGGCGATAGGCACCTTCGGTGGGAAAAACAGCCCCCCGGCAGACCTTCGTTGGCAAAAACAGCCTGTTGGCACACCTTCGGTGGGTAAATATCTCGTAAGCACATCTTCGTAGGGTAAAACAGCCCGTCGGCCCACCTTTGGTGGCAAAACAACCCGTTGGCCCAAGTTTGGTGGGGAAAACAGGCCATCTGCACGGGCGCTAGGCACCTTCGGTGGGAAAAATAGCCCGTCGGCATGGGCACAAGGCACCTTCAGTGGGCAAAACAGCCCGTCTGCACGGGCGCTAGGCACCATCGGTGGAAAAAAACAGCCCGTCGATAAGGGTGCTAGGTGGGCAAAACAACCCGTCGGCACGGGTGGTGGGCACTTTCGTTGGGAAAAACAGCTCGTCGGCATAAGTTTGGTGGGCAAAATAGCCCGTCTCCACAGGCCCGAGGAAACTTTGGTGGGAAAAATAGCTGGTCGGCAAAACTTTGGTGGGCAAAACAGCCTGTCGGCACGAGTGTTAGGCACCTTCGGTTGGAAAACAGCCTGTCAGCAAATCTTCGGCAGGTAAAACAGCCCGTCGGCACGGGTGCCAGGAACCTTCGATGAGAAAAATAGGCTGTCGACACACCTTCGGTAGGCGAAACAGCCAGTTGGCACTGGCGCTAGGCACCTTCGGTGGGAAAAACAGTACGTCGGCACAAGGTCGGTGGGCAAAATAGCCCGTCGGCAGAGCTTCGGTGGCAAAAATAGCCCGCCGACACGAGCGTTAGGCACCTTTGGTGGGAAAAACAGTCCGTTGGCACGGGCGCTAGGCACCTTCGGTGGGAAAAACAGCCCGTCGGCACACCTTTGGTGGGCAAAATAGCCCGACGGCACAGGCGCTAGACACCATCGGTGGAAAAAATAGCTCGTTAGCATGGTGCTAGGCACACCATCGACATAGGCACTAGGCACCTTCGGTAGGCAAAACAGCCCGTCGGCAAGGGTGCTAGGAACCTTCGATGAGAAAAACAGTCCGTCGGCACACCTTCAGTAGGCAAAACAACCCGTTGGCACGGGCAGTAGGTGCCTTCGGTGGGAAAAAAGCACGTTGACACAAGTTCGGTGGGCAAAACAGCCCGTCGCTACTGGCGCGAGGCACCTTCTGTGGGAAAAATAGCCCATCGACAGACCTTCGGTGGGAAAAACAGCCCGTCGGCATGGGCGCTAGGCACCTTTGTTGGGTAAAACAGTCCGTCAGCACTGGCGCTAGGCACCTTCGGTGGGCAAAACAGCCCGTCGGCATGGAAGCTAGGCACCTTTGGTGGAAAAAACAGCCCGTCAGCACACCTTTGGTGGGCAACACAGCCCGTCGACACAGGCGCTAGGCACCTTTGGTGGGAAAAATAGCCCGTCGACACGTGCGCTAGGCACCTTCGGTGGGAAAAACTACCCGTCAGCCCATCAACACTGGCACTAGGCACCTTTGGTGGAAAAACAGTTCGTCGGCCCATCGACACGGGCGATATGCACAGGCGCTAGGCACCGTCGACCCATCGGCACGGGCGTTAGGCACCTTCGGTGGAAAAATAGCCCTTTGGCATACCTTGGGTGCCCAAAACAACCCGTCGACACAAGCACTAGGCACCTTTGGAGGGAAAAACAACCCGTCGACATTCGGTGGCAAAAATAGCCCTACGGTAGACCTTCGTCGGGCAAAACAGCCCGTTTGTATGGGCACAGGGCGCCATTGGTGGGAAAAACAACATGTCGGCGCACCTTCGGTGCAAAACATCTCGTAGGCACATCTTCAGCGGGCAAAACAGAACATCGGCCCACCTTTGGTGGCAAAATAGCCTGTCGGCCTAAGTTCGGCGGGAAAACAGCCCATCGACACGGGCGCTAGGCACCTTCGGTGGGAAAAACAGCCCGTTGGCCCACCTTCGGTGCGAAAAACAGCACGTCGGCAAAAGTTCAGCGGGGAAAACAGCCCGTCGACGCACATTCGGTGGGCAAAACAGCCCGTTGACATGGGCAGCAGGCACCTTCTGTGGGAAAAATAGCCCGTCGGCACAAGTTTGGTGGGCAAAATTGCCCATCTCCACGGGCCCGAGGCACATTCGGCGGGAAAAATAGCTGATCGGCAGACCTTCGGTAGGCAAAACAGCCTGTCGGCGCGAGTGCTAGGCACCTTCGATTGGAAAAACAGCTCGTCGGCACACCTTCGGTAGGTAAAATATCCCGTCGGCAATCCTTCGGTAGGCAAAACAGCCCGTCGGCATGGGCGCTAGGCACCTTTGGTGGAAAAAACAACACGTCGACACAAGTTCAGTGGGCAAAACAGCCCGTCGCCACAGGAACGAGGCACCTTCGGTGCAAAAAAAAAACCTCGTCCATAGTCCTTCGGTGGGAAAAATAGCCCGCTGGCACGGGCGCTAGGCACCATTGGTGGGAAAAACAATCCTTCAGCATGGGCGCTAGGCATCTTCGGTGGGAAAAACAGCCCGTCGGCACACCTTCGGTGGGCAAAATAGGCCATTGGCATGGGCGCTAGGCACCTTCGGTGCGAAAAACAGCCCGTAGGTAGACCTTCGGTGGGCAAAGTAGCCCGTTGGCTCGGGCGCTAGGCACCTTCAGTGGAAAAAACAGCCCGTCGGCTCACCTTGGGTGGCCAAAACAGCCAGTCGACACAGGAGCTAGGCAACTTTGGTGGGAAAAACAGCCCGTCGACATGGACGATAGGCACCATCGGCGGGAAAAACAGACCCTTGGTAGATCTTTGTTGGGCAAAACTGCCCGTCGGTATGGGCGCAGGGCACCATCGGTGGGAAAAACAGTCGGTCGGCACACCTTCGATGGGCAAAACATCCCGTAAGCACATCTTCGGTGGGCAAAACAGCCCCTCGGCCCACCTTTGGTGGCAAAACAGCCCGTCGGACCAAGTTTGGTGGGGGAAAACAGCCCATCGGCACGTGCGCTAGGCACCTTTCTTGGGAAAAATAGCCCGTCGGCCCACCTTCAGTGGGCAAAACAGCCCGTCGGGAGGGGCGCAAGGGACCTTCGGTGGGAAAACTGCCCGTCGGCATACCTTCGATGGGCAAAACAGGCCTTCGGCACGGGTGCTAGGCACCTTCGGTGTGAAAAATAGCACGTTGGCCCACGTTTGGTGGGCAAAACAGCTAGTCGGCTCGGGCCCGAGGCACCTTGGGTAGGAAACACAACAGGTCGGCAGACCTTCGGAGGACAAAACAGACCGTCGGTATGGACGCCAGGCACCTTCGATGTGAAAAATAGCCCGTCGGCAGAAGTTTGGTGGGCAAAAAAGCCCGTCTCCATTTGCCTGAGGCACCTTTGGTGGGCAAAATAGCTGGTCGGCAGGCCTTCGGCGGGCAAAACAGCTTGTTGGCACGAGTGCTAGGCACCTTCGTTTGAAAAAACAGCCCGTCGGCATGCCTTCAGTAGGCAAAATAAACCTTCGGCACGGGCGCTAGGCACCTTTTGTGGGAAAAACAGCACGTCGACACAAGTTCGGTGGGTGAAACAGCCCGTCGCTACGGGCGCGAGGCACCTTCGTTGGGAAAAACACCCCGTTGGCAGTCCTTCGAGGGGAAAAACAGCCCGCTGTCATGGGCGCTAGGCACCATTGGTGGGAAAAACAGTCCGTCGGCACTGGCGCTAGGCACGTTCAGTGGGAAAAATAGCCTGTCAGCACACCTTCGGTGGGCAAAATAGCCCGTTGGCACGGGCACTAGGCTCCTTCGGTGGAAAAAACAGCCCATTGGCACACCTTCGGTGAGCAAAACATCTCGCAGGTACATCTTTGGTTGGAAAAACAGCACGCCGGCCCACCTTTGGTGGCAAAACAGCCCGTCTGCCCAAGCTCGGTGGGGGAAAATAGCCCATTGGCACAGGCGTTTGGCACCTTCGGTGGGAAAAACAGTCCGTCGGCCCACCTTAGGTGGAAAAACAGCCCATCGGTAGGGGCGCAAGGGACCTTCGGCGGGAAAAACTGCCTATCGACACACCTTCGGTGGGCAAAACAGGCCGCCGACACAGGTGCTAGGCACCTTTGGTGTGAAAAACAGCACGTTGGCCCATGTTTGGTGGGCAAAACAGCCAGTCGGCTCGGGCCTGAGGCACCTTAGGTTGGAAAAATAGCTTGTCGACAGACCTTCTGTAGGCAAAACAGTCTGTCGACCGACCTTCCGTAGGCAAAACAACCCGTCTCCACGGGCTCGAGGAACCTTTGGTGGAAAAAATAGCTAGTCGGTAGACCTTCAGTGGGCAAAACAGCCCGTCGGTAGGGGCACAAGGGACCTTCAGTGGGAAAACTACCCGTCGGCACACCTTCGGTGGGCAAAACAGGCCTTCGGCACGAGTGCTAGGCACCTTTGGTGTGAAAAATAGCACGTTGGCCCATGTTTGGTGGGCAAAATAGCTAGTCGGCTCGGGCCCGAGGCACCTTCGGTGGGAAAAACAACAGGTCGGCAGAACTTCGGGGGGCAAAACAGACCGTCGGCATGGACGCCAGGCACCTTCGATGCGAAAAACAACCCGTCGGCACAAGTTTGGTGGGCAAAAAAGCCCGTCTCCATTTGCCTGAGGCACCATTGGTGGGCAAAATAGCTGGTCGGCAGGCCTTCGCTGGGCAAAACAGCTTGTTAACACGAGTGCTAGGCACCTTTGGTTGAAAAAACAGCCCGTCGGCACACCTTCGGTAGGTAAAACAACCCGTCGGCACGGGTGCTAGGAACCTTCGATGAGAAAAACACCCCGTTGGCATGCCTTCTATAGGCAAAATAGCCCTTCGGCACGGGCGCTAGGCACCTTTGGTGGGAAAAACAGCACGTCGACACAAGTTCGGTGGGTAAAA
>JAOQMS010106182.1:0-17846 GCA_027563885.1 Erythroxylum longipes | reverse complement strand
TTTGCATGTGCAAAATTCACTATTCACATGTATGCGGATGCTAGATGATGCACGATCATGTAAAGGCGTTTCTAAACTCCCATGGGCCACTCAAAATTACCATTTTACCCTTCCCATCGGTGATGGGATGTTACATTTCTCGCTAAGCTAGGTGGGATAGCCGAGTCATTCACCTTTGCAATACTGATCAAGTGAAAACCAATAAAGACATAAATCTATTCAAAAGGAAAGAGAGAGATTTAAACCCTTGATAGTTCCTTGCAAACTATACCGATTTTCAAGATCGGAGCTATTAACCACTCAGGCATCTCTTCGAAAGATAATTTCTATTTAACTATTTTTTTATTCTGCCAAATAGGGTATGGCTGTAAAAGTGGATATCATCACTGTACTAGAGTAAGACATTAGGTGTGAGTCCATACATCTATCTATTTGTATATATAGAATTTGTATATATAAATTGTATATATAGATAGATACAGGATCTAGCATGACCTTTTGTGAAGTAAAAAATCACTCTCAATCCCATGTTTGAACAAAGCGAAGAAAGGGTAGTAATAAATCAGATAGAATCAATGGATTCATGGTACAATCCCCCCGTGAAGCTTTTTTGTATACAATTTTTTGCCTGATAAAGGGATCAAATGGTATAGTTCTTCTGTTGGTAGCTTGGAGGATTATAAACATGACTATTACTTTTCTAATTCGTTGTTTTTACATTAATTGCTACTTCCTCAATCTTATGGATTAGTGTAACTGTTGTTTTTGCTTCTCCTGATGGTTGGTCTATTAACAAAAATGTTGTTTTTTGGGGTATATCATTATGGGTTGGATTAGTCTTTCTAGTGGGTATCCTTAATTCGCTTATCTCTTGAACTTATTCGTTCCAGAGAGAAAAATGAAATGACCCCTCCCCTGAAATTTTTTGAGTTATGAGATACATTAAAGTTCACTATAAGTTCCCAAAATGGAAAATACAAATAAAGAAAACAAAAAAAGTAAAGGGAGGGGTCAAACTTTCTTGTAATTTTGAATTTCAAAAAATAATTCAAATAAATCTAATTAAATGTAAAATGAAATGGAATGTGAAAAAACAACAATTCTAAAAAAATAATTCAAATTTTTGATAAAATATAAAATAAATAATAATTCAAAATTTTAAATTGTTTTCATTATTTTACGATAAATTATTATATTTAGATAACTATTATATATAGAAATAATTGGAAAATAATAAAGATATATATAACCTAAAACGAATAACATATAAATAAAAAAAGTTAAATTCAATAAACTATAACTGTAAATTAAGTATTTCAATTATATACATCAAAATTATATAAATAGACTTATTATATAAATCGTTATCCTTATAAATTATAAGCATAACTAGATTATTCTAAATTTACCTATTACCATTATAGGTATAAATAGATTATTATAACTATAAATGGATTTACCTGGTAACCATAAAATATATTAACTATAAAATGAAAATGGATTTAGATTTAACAAAAATAGATTTAACTATAAATAGATATTATTATATATAATTCTAATTTTGACTATAATTATAGAATCCTATTGCTATATATAGTTCATATATATATATTTCTACTATAATGTATATTATATAATATAATAGAAAATGGAATATAATAAAATGGAATAATTAATATTCTATAGAATTTTATTATATATATTTATATATAATAATAAATATTCTATTATAGATTATAGTAATTATAGTCCTCGTTTTGAAAAAAATATCTAGCATAGTTGTTCACAAACATTACATATCAAAAACAAAAAAAAAGCGGATATAGATGAATGGCAAAAATTTCTCTTTACCAAGGAGAAGAAGTGGGTTCAATTCCTACTATTCACCGAAAGTGCTTTATTTACTAGAATGTTCTTTTTAATAGGATAAAGGAGTCAATATATTTGACCATGATGCTATTCTATTAGTATAGTTTAGTATAGTCCCCCACCTATTTTCTTTCCTTCCCTTCTCCAACAGAAAACTGCTAATTAATTAATTAACAGTTAAAGTGAATAGGGACAACTTTTTTTGTGAAAAAGAAAGTTGCGGAGATGGGATTCGAACCCGTGATCTCAAGGTAATGAGCCTTGCGAGCTACCAAACTGCTCTACCCATGCGTGATGAAGAGAAGAACTGGGAACTAATGGAAGAACAAGGATTGAATGCACCCCTTTACCATATTTGTACAAAAAGAATAGTACTTTTATACAGAATGGTGAAGGGGCTTCTCTATGATCATAGAAATGAATAAAAAAATGAAGAGAAAATTGGAAACCATACCAACTTGATCTTGTTGCCCCAGATAATAAACATGCTTGAACCATTTCATGAAGTATATGTCCAGATACTCCAAAGTCTCGATAGTTAGCTCTCGATCTTCCAATCAAAAAACAATGTCGATGAAGACGTGTTGGTGCGCTATTTCGCGATGGGGATTGTAACTTTCCATAAATTTTCTGTTTCTCACTTAATGACGGAACTTTGCTTTTTTTTTTTGAGGATTGATGAATCAAATGATATTTTTGTTCCAATTTTTGCCTTTTCCTCTCCCGCTGAATCAAACCTTGTCTTGCCATAATATTTCACTTCCTATTATATTGGCTATTATATTCGTATCAGCTGATACAAGTCAGATCCTATATGTAGAAATATCAAAATTTTGCCTTCTCTAGAGAAAAAAAATGATATTAGCATGGATGCAATACATAAAAAATTAACCTAATTTGCCCGATGTAGAGGCAATCAAGAAAGCCACATAAGTGAAGGTATAACCTACAAAAAAGTTAGTTAATCCAACCAATCTTGCTTACACAATGGAAAGCGCTACTGTTTTATCTCTCCATCGAATCAAATTAGCCAAAAGGGTACATTCACGAGCCCATGCTAAAGTTTCAATCAATTCCTGCCAATATCCATGCTAAGAAATTAAGAACATAAATCCAGTATCCCAAACAAGATTTCCAAATAAGAACATCCCCGTCCACATCGATAAACTATTCATACCAAAAGGATTATATCTATTAATAACTTGTGAAGAGTTTAATCATAGACAATCTCTTAACCACCCCATCAAATATGTAGAAGATTCATTAAATTGGGAAAAGTTACCTTGCCATAATACGGTATGTTTCCAATGCCAATAAAAAGTAACCCATCCAATAGTATTTAACATCCGAAAAACTGCCAAATAAAATGTGTCCCAAGCTAAAATATCACAAGTAACACCTTGTCCCAGACCATTGCAAACAAAACTATAACCAAAATCCTTTTTATCTAGCATTAACTGAGAACCACGCACATTAAAACGCCTTTTACTAAGATCAATGTAGTTGTATGTAAACCTAGAGCAATAGCATGATGAACCAAAAAGTTTCCAGGCCTTATTGCTAAGAATAATGAATACTATTTTCATTAATAGCATTTAACCAACCAGGCAACCATATGTTTTGGCCTGTATTGAAAGCTGGACTATTCGTCGAAGATAAAAGTACATAAAACCCATAAGAAGTTTTGCCATGAGCAGATTGTATCCATTAGGCAAATGTGACTTAAATCCAGATTCGATTCTACGGCATACCAAAAGTAAGATGACATCATTTTGAACATAAAGTCCTAAAGTATAGAATCCCAAAAACAGGCTAACCCAACGTAAATGGGATATGATAGTTTCTTTATGGTCTAACATTTTTGCGAATATATTGTCCTAATTCTATTTCGGATTGTAATCTCTAATAAAAAATATAGCTCCATGAGTAAAAGCTCCCGTATGATAAAGCTTGCAATGTATTAATGATGAGTATATAATGCAGCTTAAGTAGTAATGTCTTAGGCTATGAATGCATAAGCAAGTAAAGAGTATATATGCTGAGCTACTAAGGAAGTAATAAACCCTAAAGAAGCTAGAGCAAGACCTAATTAAAAATGAAGCGAATTATTGATTGTGTCATAAAGGCCCTTATATCCATACCCCAACCCCCCCATGGTAGAATATGTACTTCTAAAAGATCTTTTATACTATTCCCAATCCCAAAGTTAGTTCTATACATATGGCTGGTATTAAGAAAAATTAATGCAATAGCTAAATGATGGTTTGCAATATCGGTCAGCCATAGACTTTGTGTTGTGGATGGAAACCCCCGAGAAGGGTTAGAATGGTGGTTTCTGCTCCTTGGGAGGTACCAAATAAATGTCTACTTGAATCAAAATTTTGAGCATAAAGATTCCACTGACTTGTAAAAAGTGGTACTAATCCTTGAGGGTGCGATAATACATCCATCCAACGTATTCCCCTCTAAAACTAAGAATAGCGATATGAACGAAATGTCTTGTCTAAGCCGGAGAGCTTACTCCAAATAGTCCTGACAAATGATAATTGAGAAACCATTTGACATTTTTGAACTACAAAATGCTCGGTTTCCATCTTAGTTGTAGGTGTAACATCCCGCTAGTAGAGATAGGGAAGAAACAAATAATAGAAAAATATGTCTAATAAAAAGATCTTCATTAGTACGTAAACCAATTGTATACCACCACTGATAAATACCCAAATAAACAATATTCACTGGGCTGAGTGCACCCCCTCGAGTAAACACTTCCATAGTCGGTTGATCAAAATGAGGATCCCAAGTTGCATAAGCAATAGGTCTCACATATAGAGGATCTTATACCCATGGTTTAAATTTTTCTTACCAAGCTACATGAAATAGATTTTCAGAAGTCCACAGAAAAATTATTGCTAATTTCCCTAAGTGAGAAGAAAAAATATTCTAATAAAGACGTTCCTCCGTAATATCATCATGACTCTCGAAGACATGAGTGGTAGCAATACCAAACTAAATACCACCAGTTGTGGAGTCCTGAGCTAATCCTTAGAAATCTTAATGCCTTTCAAATCCTCCGAGCCATTATCCTACTGTAATAATTCTTACTAAGAAGAACACCTATGTTATGGAAATTCACCCCAGAAGGTAATGGGTTACTCCTATAACACATCCTTGGATAATGCTCAAGGCTCTAAGTTGAGTAGTAGTAGCAACTTTTAATTTATTATGAGCCTAAACGATTGATTTAATAAGTTTTCGCCAATAACCATGACCATTAAATAGAAACATTAAACTAAAAGCCAATAAAAGATGAGCACTTAGGAAAAAAAGTCCATATGTAGATAATTAAGAACCATAAGATTGAATTACCTAGGACGCTTGTGCCCATAATAAATCATGGAGCAACCCAATAATAGTAATGGAACTCTGTCTAAAGTTTCCTCCTGCGATATGGGTTACCACTCCTTGATCACTTATACTACCCCAAACATCTTACTATATTTTCCAACTAAAATGGAATATTACTACCGAAATGAAATTTGATAGGTGTGCATTAGTATATGTTTTGATAGGAATTTGGCATATGTTTTCTTGCATAATTGTTGATTATTGTTGTAGTTTAGGATTCATTTGGTATGTTTTCATTAAGTTTGATTTCCATTGTTGTTCTTTTATGTTTAACGTTAATTTAGGGTAAGTATTGACTAATTTTTATGTTGGAAGGAAGATGGAGCAACTTAGGGATTGAGCTAGAAATTAAGAGGGAAACAAAAGAGGAAGTGTGTTATTGCAAATTCCCACAACCATAGGAATTATGCATTCCCACGAGTGTGGGAATTGTAATCTGAGGCAATCTGCGAGGCTTCATTAAACCTAGGGTACTATTTAAGCACAATTAAGCCTCTATCTTAAAGAGAGACGACACCCACCTATAAAAACACCATCCTTGAGTGAAGAACACTTGTTTGGAGCATCCAGGAAGGATTGAAGACAAAGATCATCATCAAATCAACTCCAAAATTCCAGATTTTGGCAAAGAAGAGAAGGAGTCTTTCTATTCAATTTTTTGTCTTTTTAACCTCTTCCTTTCTTTATGAAAATGGTTTATTTGATTGTTGATGATATTATTGAGACCATGTTAGGCTGATTTTATTTTAGAGATTGCTTTTAAACTATTTTGTAGAACTCTTATTTTATTGAATTGAATGCAATTGTCTTTATTGATTGTTGATTTTAATTATCATCTTGCAACAAATCGAGAGAGTGAGTGAAATGAAATTCTTGTAGGATTGTATAACGAGAGTTGGCGACCTATGAACTAGTAATCATCATGTTAATTGAATAGTTAAAAGAGAGATCTCAACTAGTCAATTGATCACCTATAGGATAGTTTAATAACTAGTTGAATTAATAGAGTCATTAGGTAGGTTGAGAAATTGTCCAATTGATTCCCATTAATTTGATTAGGGATAAATAGTTACACCTTGAGACAGTCATAAATCTAGGGTGAGTCATAATTCAATCGATAAAATAGGAGGGAGACAAAATAGGGAAAAAGTAATCTCTAGTATTTCGATTCTTAAATTCAAATTTTCTGCAATTTCAGTATTGTCCATTGTTTGCATTATTCTTTTAGTTTAAATTTAATTTCCAAATTAGTTTCATTAAACAATTTCATTTCTTAAACAAAGTTGTGTCTAAACTAAGCGGTGTTTAGGCATCAATCCCTGTGGGACCAATATCTGCTCTGTTTAACTACCAGTCAGGACCCATTTACTTATGATTTTGAGCATAAACCAAGTAGATAGGTTTTAACATCAACAAGTTTTTAGCTCCATTGTCAGGGATTGATTGTTTAGCATCATATTTAATTTAGATTACTTTGATTTAAGAGTTTTTGATAATTTTCCTTATGTATTTACTGGTGCATGAACATAAGGAACACGCGAAGATTGACAGAATTTGGTAGCACATCAAGACATCTTAGAATGAGGAATGAGACATCTGAAGAGATAGATGCCAAGAAGAAATAGAAAGAACAATGATGGAAGACAATTATTGTCAAGAGCAAGGAACTTTTACAAATTACAATGAGGCGTACTATGGTTGGGTAAGTACTAATTCTTATTAGATCACATACACTTTGGGATGATAGAACCACCCAAGTTTTTACTGGTTCAACAATGCAAGTGCTTACATGGGACATTAAGACCTATTTGAATTTCAGCAAGATAAAATTGGAGCGATGGAGAGTAAGTTGGACAAGTTTATGGAGATGTTTGGTTCTAAACTAGCAGCTCAAGAAGAAAACTAGCAGAGGATGTTTTCCAGCTAGGAGGAAAGTCAGAAGAGACTGGAAAAGAAATTCGATAAAATTATTAAAAGTCATGCCGCTTCTATTCAGAACCTGGAGATTCAAGTTAAATAACTTTCTCATGAATTTTGTATGAGAAGTATGGAAGAATCTCTAAGAAATATGGAATTACATCAATGACAGCAATATGAGGCTATCACACTTAAGAATGAGGAAGAGTAAGAAGAGCCAATGGAACACCATGCTGAAGAAAGTCAACCTTCCCTATTATCCACCAGTTCTTGATACACCAAAAGTGAAGATAAAAAAAGATTGGGTAGATGTTCATAAAACGAATTCTATCTTTTGGATTGCTGATGATCATGAGACATTCAACATGAATGATGTATTTTAGAATCTAAAGGACAGTAGCTCATTCAGGATAATTGATGTGTTCGAATCTTCTGAAGAAAAAACGGACAAAGAACAGATGGCAACAGACATTAAGTTTAAAGAAGTTATGAAAGCCTCTATTTGTGAAGTGGAAGAAGCAGAGGAGACAAACGTGATTAAGAAAGAAAGAGAGTAACTCACCTTCATACATGACAAACTGCTAGATTTAATGGAAGATTCAGGGAGTCCTAATTTAATGACAGTTTGTTGATGAAAAGGACATTGATGAAATTAATTGGTTTTCTTAACTTTATCAATATTTTCCTTCTATTTATTTTACAATTTGTAGCTTACTTACAGGCAACAAAACCAATGTTGAATGAAAAAGGTGGAAGCAGGCTGCTTATCATTGATCTTAGATAAGTTTTCAAGGAAAGAGAGTCGAGGTATAGACATTAAAATAAGCACTGCATGCGAGGCTACCCATGAAATTCTACTTTCTTTTGATTGTCTTTGTCGATTTGTTTATTTAATTTCTTTAGTTATGATCATGTTTGAATTGAGTGTGATTGATGTTCAATTTGGTTTTTATTTGAATTTCAAACTTTTTTCTTTTTGAAATCCTTGATGATGATATTAATTTGATGTGTTTGTAGGTTTTTGGATTATGAAAAATACATATAAGTTTGGAAGAAGGTTTGAAATTGTCAGGATCAACAATTCCCATGTTCGTGGGAATTGTGATGATTTCCAAAAGCATGGGAAATCTCTCCAGAAAGTTTCTGGAGAGAAAAGCCACATTCGTAGGAATTGTGGTGATTCCCACTAACGTGAGAATCCTCTCCAAAAGTTTCTGGAGAGGAATCCCATGCTCATAGGAATTGTGGAAACTTAAAGTTTCCCTCCCCCTTTTCTCTCTCTCTTATCTTTCAAATTTCACTCCCTCTCCCTATAAAACACGACATTCTCTCCTCCTACTCTCTAAAACTCTTCATTTTTCTCTTGATTCTTGGTATTTTCTTAATCTCTTTTCATCAATCTTACACTCCTTCACTCTTTTCATGCATTAACCATTCAAAAACATAAGGATTTAGGTAAGATTTAGTTCTCTCTCTCTAAAAAATCCAAAATTTACTCTCTTTATCTAATTTTTTGCAGATTTTCTTCTTATAATGGCACCACCAAGGAAGATGGTGGCCAGGAAACTAGTTGACAAACTCCATCTTAAAATTTCTGGTGAAGGGAAAACCAACTTAGCGGCAATTTATCGGGTTTCATTTTCGTTTTACTCAAAAGAATAAGTGCAGCACCAGAGCAAGAGGAGGAAGCAGTAGCAGAGGAACTAAGGGAACCATTAGCAGTTGAGTGATATCAATAGATTCTAAACGAAATGGCCATAAACCACCAACATATGACATCCCAACTCGATGAACTCGACATTCAAATGCGGCAGGTTCATAAGGAGCAACATAACTTGAAGAAGAGGTTCCTAAACTTCTATCAGAGAAACAATTTTGAAGCTCCTACACCATCACCATCGCCACCATCATCTGAATAAGCTTTTCTTACCTTTTGCCTTTTCAATTTTGTTGATTCTTTGGTGTGATTTCATTTCATTCCATAATTGTTTGGTTTAATGTTTTTGTATGTTTCATTTTATTTTTTTAGTTTTCTTTCCTTTTTTTATTTGGACTTAC
This sequence comes from Erythroxylum longipes, assembly GCA_027563885.1. Classification (NCBI taxonomy): domain Eukaryota; kingdom Viridiplantae; phylum Streptophyta; class Magnoliopsida; order Malpighiales; family Erythroxylaceae; genus Erythroxylum; species Erythroxylum longipes. The sequence continues at coordinate 8,597 of JAOQMS010106182.1, read as the reverse complement.
AACATTTTCTCTTATTGGATTATTGATTTGTCATATTGAGGACAATGTGAACTTTAAGTGTGGGGAGGTGTCATTGACTCTTTTAATTGTATTGTGTGCATTGTGTTGAGTAGGATTCATATTAGGCATATCATATGATTTGTATCAGCAATGGTGTTTCATATTAGCAGTGGAACTGCACTTGAGTCACTCTGATAAATATTGCCATAAGATTCTGTCATGTTAGTTGGAATTAGATTGAATGCATGCTTGAACTCATATTAGCCTATTTGAGTAGAAAGTGAATCATATAGAGTGATGAAAATTAGTTGGTTACATAAGCTTAGTCACAAATTGACATTTGAACAATGAGGTAGTGTAGAGATGCATAATGAGGTTTCATTTAAGCTAAAGTGAGGATTGACCCATATGACTTCATCCATAGTCATTCTATTTCTTTGTTGAGTGTTACTTCTTTAGGTTACTACCTTCAGAACTTGCTTTGAATCGATTTGAGTCTACTGGATGCATGCTTAGTAGAGATGATTTAGGCCCTTTTTCTTGCTTTAACCCTTGATTTAAATAACCCACCTTTGCATAATCCCTTTCTACCCTCGTTGAGCCTTAACCTTTTGTTTTTTGAAAACACCTAAAATTTTAAAACTTTAAACCCCATTGTCCTACCCTTTCATAAGTTTAGTAAAGTATTAAGTAAAACATTAGTTACGATTGTGTGAAACGTTTACCGAGATAAGTTGAGTATATTTTTGCCTATGGATTACATTGTACATAGCTGCTTTTGATTCATAGTTCTTCCATGTATGAAGAAAAAGAGAAAAAATGAAAAATGAAAAAAATAATAAGAAAGAAAAGAAAAGGAAAAGGAAGAACAAGTGAGTAGCATCAATAAGTCCAAAATATCCGTTATATTTGTATGTCTCAGAGTTATGTTTTGTTATCCCATTTTATATGCTTTTTACTTTACTTATGTTTACGCTTAACCCTCTTTCCCTTTCTTTTGACCCACTTTAACCCTTACCACACTACAACCTTAAATAAGTCATTTTGATCTATTTATGCATGAAATCCTTGCAGAGGAGAATTGGAACATTAGCAAGCTTATGGTAGTGTAGTTTCCTATAGGAAGTTTGAGCAAAACACTAACCCTTAAACACTTGAGCGCAATGAGTGAAATCGCGAGGAAGATTCATCTATGCATCTTTACTTATCTTTGAGTGATTGTGTCAGTTGTGAGTTTGCTTATTTACACTAATGAATATTTGAGTAGGCTTGAATTTGAGGGGTGGTATGCTTTAATTTGTGAAAATGAAGTGGTAGAACAGATTGGTTGTATTTATTTTGCTTGAGGAAAAGCAAAGATTCAAGTGTGGGGATGTTGATAGGTGTGCATTAGCATATGTTTTGATAGGTATTTGGCATGTGTTTTCTTACATAATTGTTGATTATTGTTGTAGTTTAGGATTAATTTTGTATGTTTTCATTAAGTTTGATTTCCATTGTTGTTCTTTTATGTTTGATGTTAATTTAGGGTAAGAATTGACTATTTGTTATGTAGGAAGGAAGATGGAGCAACTTGGAGATTAAGCTAGAAATCAAGAGGAAAAGAATAGAGGAAGTGTGTTGCTGCAAATTCCTATGACCATGGGAATCAAGAAAATTCCCATGACCGTGGGAATCAGGAAAATTCCCACGACCATGGGAATCATACCAATTCCCATGAGCGTGGGAATTGTAATCCAAGGCAATCAGTGAGGCTTCATTAAACCTAGGGTTTTTGGACTATTTAAGCACAATTAAGCCTCCATCTTCAAGAGAGATGACACCAACCAGTAGAAACACCATCCTTGAGTGAAGAACACATGTTTAGAGCATCGAGGAAGGATTGAAGATAAGGATCATCATCAAGATTGGGCAAAATAGCACATCAACACCAAAATTCCAGATTTTGGCAAAGAAGAGAAGGAGTCTTTCTATTCAATTTTCTATCATTTTAATCTCTTCTTTTCTTTGTGAAAATGGTTTATTTGATTGTTGATGATATTATTGAGACCATGTTAGGATGATTTTATATTAAGGATTGCTTTTGAACTGTTTTGTAGAACTCCTATTTTATTGAATTGAATGCAATTGTCTTTATTGATTGTTGATTTTAATTATCATCTTTCAACAAATTGAGAGAGTGAGTGAGATGAAATTTGTATAGGATTGTAAAATGAGAGTTGGCAACCTATAGACTAGCAATCATCACATTAATTGAATAGTTCGAAGAGAGATCTCAATTAGTCAATTGATCACCCATAGGATAGTTTAATAACTACTTGAATTTGTAGTGTCATTGGGTAGGTTGAGAGATTGTCCAATTGATTCCTGTTAATTCGATTAAGGACAAATAGTTACATCTTGAGAGAGAGTAATTTGTACATTTGGAAATCTAGGGTGAGACATAATTCAATTGATAAAATAGGAGGGAGATAAAATAGGAAAAAAGTAATCTCTAGTATTTTGATTATTGAATTCAAATTTTCTGCAATTTTGGTATTGTCCATTGTTTGCATTAGTCTTTTAATTTTAATTTTAATTTAATTTCCATATTAGTTTCGTTAAACAATTTCATTTCTTAAACAAATTTGTGTCTAAATTAAGTGATGTCTAGTTATCAATCCCTGTGGAATCGATATCTGCTCTGTTTAATTACAAGTCACGATCCGTTCACTTGCAGTTTTTGAGCATAAAAAAAGTAGATATGTTTTACCATCAAAAGAATTGTACATCCAAAAAATCCCTGAGAAGACATGATCCGAAGCGAATACTTGACATGTTCCCCTCTCCTAAGTCCATCAAATGGGAAACGAAAACCAATATTTACTTTATCTGGATCAAACAAGAGCTACGGGCAAATAGAACTCCTTTTAGGAGTATCAATATTGTCACATGAATCTTAAATGCATGAATGTGATGTACCAAAAGATCAGTGGCTCCTAGTGGAATAGGTAACAAAGCAACTTTGACACCCACAACCACTAAATCACCGCCCCCAAGTCAAGCTAGTGCTTGCTGTTGCACCAGGAGCCGTTGCAACAAGTGCTAAGGCATGGGTATTTTGTATCCATTGAGCAAAGATGGGATGTAATTGTATAGCACTATCTGAAAACATATCTAGAGGGCACCCTAAAGCGATCATGGTATCCTTATGAATATACAAACCAAAACTGTGAAAGCATAAAAATATACATACCTAGTTAAGATGTGATACGATGCATGAAAATGCCTAAGAATATGATCTAATAGATTGTTGTATCAAGTAGTTGGATCATAGTCTCATAAAAATGGCTATGCACCAACTATGAGAAATCCACCAATCCATATATGATATGTGAACAATGACAGTTGTGTACCATAATCAGTAGCTAGATATGGATAAGGGGGCATATAATACATATGGTGAGCTACAAAAATGGTTAAAGAGCCTAACATCGCTAGGTTAAGAGGTAATTGAGCAGGCCATGACATTGTTCAGATCTCATATAGGCCTTTATGACCCTGGCCTATAAATGGGCCATTATGAGCCTCTAAAATATCTTTTATACTATGACCAATGAGCCAGTTAATATTATACATATGACTTGCTATCAAGAAAAGAATTACAATAGCTAAAAGATGGTGTGCAATATCACTCAGCCATAGACCCCTAATTACTGGATCTAATCCTCCATCAAAAGTAAGAAATTTTGAATATTTTGACCAATTCAAGGTGCGAAATGGAGTTGCTCCCTCAGTAAAACTGGGATAAATTTGAGCGAAAAGATCCTGATTTAAGATAAATTCATGAGGAAGTGGGATCTCTTTAGGATCTACTCCAGCATTTAGAAATTGATTAATTGGTAACAATACATAGACTTGATGTCCTGCCCAAGAAAGAGATATAAGTCCTATTAGCCCTGCTAAATGGTGATTTAATATAGATTCTACATCTCAGATCTAAGCCAATTTTGGATTAGCTTTGTGATAATGGAACTAACCAGTAAAAAGCAGGCTACAAAAACCAATGCACCAATTGCAGTATAATACAGTTGTAATTCGCTAGTTATTCCAAATGCTCTCCAAATCTGAAAAAAACTAGAGGTTATTTATATTCCTCGAAAATCCCCGCCCATATCACTATTCAAGATTTCTTGGCCGACTATTGGCCAAACCACTTGGGTGCTAGGTCCAATATGAAAAGGATCACATAGCCATGCTTCATAATTGAAAAAACGAGCACCGTGGAAATACATCCCACTCAGCCAAAGAAAAATGATGGAAAATTGGCCAAAATGTGTACTAAATAATTTTCGAGAAATATCCTCCAAATCATTAGTATGGCTATCGAAATCGTGAGCTTCAACATGTAGGTTCCAAATCTAAGTGGTGGCATTAGGTCCTTTAGCTATTTTCTTGAGAAATGCCCGAGTCTAGCCCATTACTCAAAAGAAGTGTTGATAAGATCCCTATCTACCAAATTTTGACTTCTAGTTCTGGCGAACGAATAATCATTGATTCCTCCACTTTACAGATAACACATACAAAGAGACCTACCCACAGTCAAGTAATTAATGATTCTATGAGAAATGTTTCAAATTCGTTTCTTTCTCTTCTATCTAGTTTCTTTAGTTATTCACTAGAGCAATTATGATTTGGAAGTCAATCTAAAGCAAGTGTTAAGATCTATTATGACATAGCTATGGGGCACTTAACGGACCTTTTGGACTTTGAATTAATGCAAAAACTGATTTTTTATGCAACTTAATCTATGGATATCTTAATTCAAAGTTCCTAGATAAGGTTCCTTTTTGTTTTACTTTTACGTAGAACATATTACTCTTACTTTTTACTCTATTCCAAATCTCTAGGCCAAATCAGGTGAGAAGTCATTATATTCATTATTACTATGGGATGTCCCTGTATCTTATCTATATTTAAGCATTCAAAGGATATCTTTAATTTTTTCATAAATTAAGATTTAATAGGAGAAAAGAAAAAAAGAAACTATAGAAAATAGATATTCTCTACTGTTTATATCCCTGTTGTTTATCCTATGACATATTAGACGAAAAGAGCAATTTTAGGAGTATAATGAAATTCATGAAATTCTTTGATTGGTTTTTCCCAGAGAAATAGTTTGTTTTATTTTACTGATGGGGACAACCAATTAATCCTAAACAATTAATCCTATTATAACAAAATAGAAAATTAATAAAAATAAAATAGAACAAATAGGGAAAACAAATACTAAATACTAAATAATAAATAATAAAAGAGAGTCTTCTTTGTCTTATTCAAAACGCCTTCTGATCATTAACCAATTCTACACTTCAATATAATTTTTAGAAGTAAGTGCTATAGCCTGTTTCCAATATTCAGCGGCTTGATCAAAGCAAGCCTCCGTAAGTTCAGAGTCACCCTACCGAATGGCTTGTTCTCATCGGTCGGAATAGGAATAGACTAGCAATTTCCTTTCCTTGGAACCATACTTGAGGGTTTCCTACCTTATATGGCTCCATAGTTAATTACCCCTTTTTTTTAGAAATAACCAAAGGAGGCTAATTACGTGAGTTTCAAACTTGAATTTTGATTTGATTAAGAATCAGTTTTATCTTTTCTCCCACCTTTAGAAGAATAAAACAAACGTAGGCAGTCTGTTATCATTATACTTTTCTTAAAGGCACCTATCTCAGTTTTATATATCATCTAGAAATTTATATAGAATAGATATAGAATCTTTAAAAAAGACCTTTCTTCATAAGAAGGAAAAGACTTACTATCTTTGGATCTGATCTACACCGCTGCTCAATACTTTAGGGGAGTATTGTATCATATTATGACATTTTCTCTCATATTATGACATAAGTAAGCAGCTTTTTTATTGTATCAGCCAAAAATCTCCCTAATTGATCTTTACGGGGCTTCCTCTATTAATCAGTTAGATTCTTTATCCATAAACTCAAATATCTAGGCATATTTCTTCATATTTCGACTTTTATGAAGTTTTTTTCTTTATTACAGCTGATAAAAATCATTTTTTTAGACGATGCATATGTAGAAAGCCTATTGTTGTTTACTAGTCAATTTTGCTCTTTCTTTCTCTTTTCTTTCTACAGTGGAGATCGTCACATGTAATGACAAATCATGATCATATTATTAAAAGCTTATGGTAAGAAGGGGTTTTGTTCTAGTTCCCGAAAATAATATTCCAAAGCTTTTGTGTGTTCCCCATTACTTGTGTGAATAAGGCCTATATTATATAGTATATAACTTCGATTATAGTGATCGATTTGTAGTCACATAGCTCCATAATAATTCTATAAAGCTTTTGAATAATTTCCTTTAGATTGAGTAGACATCTATTATAGTAGTCATTCGATTCAAATAATCTTGGTTCTAGAACTGTACGTGAGATTTTTATCTCATACAACTCCTCCTCCTTTATGTGCATAATGAGAATAATACATAGAATCAAAAAGGAATTCAATATTTTCATTATGAACTGAACAAGACTAGTGTTTTTACAAGAAATATCTAACCAACCTTTTTGCAAAAGATCTTTTCTTAACATCAAGCATGTTTGTATTAGATAAAAATGTTGAATTAACTCCAACTATTTGTTTGTCCTCAACCTTCTTCACTTTTTAGGAATTAGTCACTTCAACAGTTTTCGATGGTTGTACGAGTATCCAAAGTACGAACGATATGGATGCTTGTTGTCTTAACCACTCTTCTTAGTCCTGATCCCAATAAGGAAAAGGAAGAATTTATAACAAAGTTTTCGTGTGTTATTGATTCCTAGGCGTAGTGCTTCTTCCTTTATGCTTCCTATTGGTAGGATTGGAGTAAGATTAACCTACAATATAGAACCCATGCCCTAACCATAGGCATAACACCTTTCGCTCAATGCTAGAATTGACAATTGAAGCATCTGAAGCTGTATTAATCGGGGATACATGACAGAAGGAATTATTTTTATTCTCAAACTTCACCTTCATTAAGTATAGAGTTATTTCAAATCTTTCTATCCCGACTACTACGTCTTTCTTCTAATACTTGAAGAGAGAAAAAAAATCAAATTACAACATCTCTGTAATAGGTAAATGCTTTTTTTCTCCTGAAGTTGTCGGAATTATTTGCAATAAGATAGTGGCTAGAATTGAAAAGGTCTTATCGATAAAATTTTCAATTATACGGGATCTAGGTAGAGGTACAGGAGAAAATGAGAAAACGATTCCATAAAAAAGTAATTCTATAGTACAAATTAACATAAAAACGAACTCTACTCTTAAAAAAATGATCTTTATCCTCTAGTCCTGAAGGAACGATCTTTATTTGATTAAAAGTTTCCTATTTTTTATAATTGGTTTTATAATTAGAGGGAATTGTACGTATTATACCTATTTAACAATCGAATATGAATGACTCACGATTCATTCAGTTTCTAGGCAATAATCATTATGTAGGGGAGATGGTAGAGTGGGTCAAGGCGTAGCATTGGAACTGCTACGTAGGCTTTTGTTTACCAAGGGTTCGAATCCCTCTCTTTCCGTAATTTCACTTAACCTAACTTATCAACGTTACTACCTATAGTGTATCAAATCACATAACAATAGATAACTTTATTCTACCAATTAGACCATTACTTGATATAGATTTTATATTCCTCATTTCTAAGGTACAGAAAATACTAGAAAGAATCGACAAGGAATGAAAATATCCCTATCATTTTATGATATAGGAATGGGAAAAAATACCTCAATTAATCTCTCACTTTAGGTCTATTTACGTAGGCAACAGGCGACAAAATTGTCTGAACCCTTCCTTTGTTCTTTTAGGTTTAAGTTTGACGAGAATAATATTCTACAACTAGCAATTGATTTATTTTCAAGCCAAACCCTTTGTTGTCTAGTATTTGAGTGATCAATCCCTTATATTTGATTGACCAATCCAGGGTGCAGAGTCAAATGTTTTGGTACTTCCTCCTAGGGAAATGAATCAAGAGAATTTTGGATCATAACTCTAGATTTTTATTCATCCCTTACTGTAATAATATCTTGGGGTTTATAGTGATAACTTGGTATATCTACTATACGATCATTAACTAAAATATGTCTATAATTGACTAATTTGTGGGCTCGAGGAATAGTTGACACCATACCTTATTGAAAAAGTATGTTATCTAACAGGATTTCAAGTAATTGTAGTAAAACCTGACCTATTGATCCTTTGGCCCTTGCGACAATATGAACTTATAAAAGTAATTGTCATTCTGTAAGACCATAATGAAAACACAATTTTTGTTTTTCTTCTAAACGAATACGATATTAAGAATTTTTACTAGAACGTGATTGATTTCTAAGATGCAACATCCCACTACCATAGGGTACATACCCAAACTTTCAGGAGCATAACCTATGATAATGGTATGTTAGAGGAAAACAATTCCAACTTACACATGGCATCAACTAACATCATTTAAAAGTCAGCAAATTTTATAAACCATTCATTGCATTAATCCACAAATTTACACTATTTCCTTTAGACAATTACTTACATAACCTCATACAGGTTCT
>JAOQMS010106161.1:0-17847 GCA_027563885.1 Erythroxylum longipes | reverse complement strand
AGGTAGATGTTAGCTTGGAGGGGTTCACTCTTGTGGTTTCAATGTATTGTTGGTATAAATTGTATGAGTGATTCTTTTAGATTGGTATACACATCATGTGGTTGGTGTGTGAGAGTTGAATGGGGTTGTGAAATATAAATGTTCCATTCGTAGCTGGCAGTACCCAATTTTTTATGAGTGTTGCTTTGTTTCATTAGTTTAATGAATTTCATGCTACTTGACCCAAATATATCTACCTTTGCTCACATTGTACCTTTAAAATTCCTTTGATTCGTGATTTTGCATGTGAACTATAGTGGTAGAGAAATGAAATGATATTCAAAGTTGTAGATTGTCATGATCATGAATGGTGTTGAGTGTAGCCGTGGATATATTTTAGTTAAACACATTTTCCAAGTCTACCATTAGATTGCTTAGTTTTTGAAGATGATGAACGTTGATTGATCATAAGCAAAAGCGTTGAATGTGGAATTCTTGCTATGATTTTTGAAAGTCGTTCATCTTTAGTTATGATTATATAGTCTTGGATGATATGGGAATTGAGTAAATGTTTCGAGTCTTTGAGAGTAATTTAGATGTTTTTCTCGACGATAGCCAAAAGCTAAGTGTGGGGGAAATTGATATGTGTTTAATTGTTGACACACTTAATTATTTGCACTTAACGATTAATGATACAAAAATGTTTAAGATAGTTTAATTCATATATGATTTTAGGTACAATTTGGAAGTAAACAAATTAAAGTGAGTCGAAAGCACTACATTTGGGTCAATTTTTTTAAGATTAATTTTTGCTTGTCTTCATGGAGCAAAAAGAAGAAAATTAAAAGACAAGAAGAAAAAAATCAATAGTAGCAAGAGAAGAAACGGCGTCGTATGAGCAGCTAGGAAGCACGTCAAAACACAGCACAAGAGGAGCAATCAATAGATAAAATGCAAATGACGTCTGCGTTTCAGGGTTTGCGCTAAAGCGCTAACACAAATGCTGTTGTTCAACACAAGTGTGCGTTTCACGCATAATAGGTCTTTAACAAAAGGTGAATAGTGAGCATGGACCAGAAACTATGCAATAAAATCATCAAATTCAATATATAGTAGCTAGAGAAGAGGTGGCGGCAGAAAGAAACAACTGAAGAGAGTGGAGTGGCGACAGAGAAACAAAGAAAGGAGTGGCGGTAGAAAACAAAAGAGAACAGTGGCAGAGAGAAGAAAGATTGAACCAAATACGTAATCATTGTATTCAAATTCATGCGTAGCAACTAATGATTTTGAATCATTGGAGATAAAATAAAATAGGTTAAATATCCGAGCTTGGGTGATTATTGCCTAGATTGGTCTATTTTTATGATTCATAATGTGGTAGTCCAGATAAACTTAGAGAGATTATTCTAAGTTTTTCGATAGCTAGGGTTAATTAATGAGCGCTTCATGATTAACTAGTATCTAAGAAAAAATTGAGATTAACAGAACTTGTTGTTAATCTACAACTGATAATTGTTAAGAGAGATAAAATAACAACAAATCAATGAATTGTGCTTAATTAGGGTGTAGGCCAAGATTGAACCAAAGAACCGGATTCCTACCAAATTTCCCAATTTTATCATTTTTGCATATTGTCTTTAACTTGTTTTCATTAGGTTTATTTTATTTTATTTTCTTTTTAAATTCAAAACCCCCCATTACGTAAACATCAATTAATTTCATTTCATAGGTTAATCAAACACTCCTTGTGAGATTGACCTAAACTCATTGTTGCTACAGTAGTAGTCTAGTTATTTTATTTTGACTAGCGATACGATACGCAGGTCAAAATCCTTCACAAACCTGCAATAAAAACTAGTCAAATTGCGAAAGGAGACTTCACTAACAAACTTAGGTGTAGGCCATTCGACAATGGCCTTAACTTTAACCTCATCAAATTTGATGCCATCTTTACTCACAATAAACCCAAGAAATATAACATCAGGAACACATAAAGTACGTTTCTTTAATTTGGCATAATTTTTTAATGCACAAAGAGTGGGAAATACTTACTCAAGATGTTTAGCTTTTGGACCTACATCTCTACTATACACCAAAATATCATTGAAATAAACCACTACAAAATTGCCTATAAAAGGTCTAAGCACATGGTTCATTAATCTCATGAAAGTCAAAGGAGCATTAGTCAAACCAAAGGGCATAACCATCCATTCATAAAGTCCAAATTTGATCTTAAATGTTGTTTTCCGTCCATCACTGTCTTTCGTGCGAATTTGATAATAACCACTTGTTAAGTCAATTTTAGAAGATATGCATGCACCATACAAGTCTTCTAGCATATCATTAGACCTAGGAATGGGGTGTTGATATTTAATAATTATTTTGTTAATAGCACGACAATCAACACACATTCACTAAGTTCCATCTTGCTTAGGTACAAGTATAACAGGCATGACACATAGACTTAAACGACTCTCTAACCAAACCTTTATGGACATTGAAATTGCTAAAAAAATCAAACCAATGAGGAAGCCATTATTACTCCACCATGTATATAGGGGAGACAATGACAAAAAGAAATCAAAATTCACTAAAAGTTATTCAAGTTTCCAATTGTCCCAAAAAGGACATAACCAACTCTGATGCTAGGAACACTAGAGGGCTTAACAACCTTAAAAAATAACAAAAATTATATGATTTATCTTATTAATATAAATCCTATGGTGATAAGTCTCTTGGAGACTAAATTGAAAGAAGACTAATTTGAAAAGGTCAACTTTTCCCATTTCATTCATTAACATAATTTACACTGAAGCAGTACATTCATTCAAACAAAATTTGACATTATCAAAAGTATTTGAGAGTTTACTACTCATTTTAGAAAAGATCTACATGAAATGAGGAATTACATAAACACAATCCACAACTCCTCAGATATCAGCTGACCAGACCTTTGAGCCATTTCTTAATTCCAAAATGTTCTTCTAAAGTGTCTTAGGAACTAGGTCTCCTCTATCGTACCTGAAAAGCCACGTTGCAATATTGATGAATTTTGCTAACTCAGTGAGTGGACCATCATCGATGAGCTCACTCATATCAAATCACATCTCATACTAAAACCAAATTCAGAGTTTATATCACATCACAAAAGTACACCATGAATTTCACACACATTTCAATTAAATTTTTTCAGAATATTTCAAACCTCTTTCTCAGTCAATCATATTATCAAATGTACATATACATGGCAGATCATGAACTTTAAGTTCTTTCAAACTGGCAAATCAGGTCATAATACCTTTATCTAATCATGCATATCATGTAATAAAATGCAGGAATTCACATATATCACACTTTCAATAGCTTTAATTCATTTCAAATACAATCACTTTAATATTCATCGGACTTAAGTCCGGCATTCAACTTTTCGTTGAGAATGTACTTTCATTCATATTCACATACAATCCGATACACTCACAATACATTCCCAAATATCAAACTCCTTAGACCATTAATGTCCAGAATTATCAATTATATCAATCACAATTCAATAACTGAATTTTAAGCAGAAATAAATCAATCCTAGTGAGAATCATCTAGGTTGACTCACAGTACGCTCCAGATTATACTATTACTTGGATGACCCGACAATGTTTGGATTCTAGCATCCGAGTTGTGCGTCTAAAATCATTCAATACACACAAAATTCACATTAGAAAGTTGATCAATCAAATACATATTCAATCATGTACATATATACATATGTCATGTTCAATGCATGTTCAATAACTTTCCTAGGTATGTGTCCTTATTCTCATTTCTTAACCAATTTACATTATAAGAACATCTTCATTTTTTTAGCACTCCTTCATTTCAAACTTAAATACTTTGTTATTAAACAATCTCGTCCTTAAGTGATAACATCATTTAATAACTTCAACTTATCAAACATTCAACCAACTTATTCAACATCAAATTAGATTCATTTTAAGCCTCAGTCAAGTCCATATGTACCATAATAAAGTACCTTCGCATTAATTGTTTCAAACATCATGATTTCACTCTTTATGCTACCCGCGATCGTGGTAAACCTTCCCATGATCGTGACAAAAGTTTGAGCAAAAGGCAACGATCATGGGGACTAGGCCACGATCATGGGGACAAAATCCAAATAATCAGGCCACAATTGTGCACTTAAGGCCACGATTGTGCCCTGCCTTTCTTCGTTCATTTCACCATGAATTACCATACTTAGAACCATCATTTGCACTCCAAATTTCTAGATTACAAGCCCTTTAAACCTACACCATTACATGATCATCTAGCTTCATCTTGATTACACTAAGGTTCATTAAACTTTAGTCATTTTTTGTTATTAACAATCACTTCATATACATATACATACATCTCCAATTCAAGAACACTATATTAACATCTTTCTTTAATATAAATTCATCTTCTTTACACTTCAAATTTCAGTCCAATTCATCCATATGATAACCAATAACCCATGGTTTTCATTCCTTAAGAATAAGCATAAAAACTCCCAAGTTCATTCAACAAATTTCTAGTATACTTCATCATCAACATCATAAACATTTCATTCCAATTCAAGCATCATTCTCATACTATTTAAACATGCCATAAAGATCAGATTTCTACTTGTTAGGCTTCCAATTCAGCTCCAAACTTCAGATTATACTAGGCCTCCATTCATGCATGATTCATCACAAACTCAAGGTGATAATGAACTAGTTTTAGCAGCAAGATGAAGGCAGCAATAGGCTGGTTCTTGACTATTTTGTGAAGGATTAAAATATAACTTTTGTGTAGTAATTTGAGCTAGGGTTTAACTAGAATTCAAAAAGAAGATGGATGAAATTTTGATGGAGAAGGTGAAGAACAAAGGAGAAGACTGCAGAACTATCCTTGCCGTAACTTTTTTCACTAGGTGCTAGGTGTCTTAATTTGGCCAAGGCATTTGTCTTAAGGCATGTATGCCATGTATCAACCTAATATGCTGCCATTTATCCACACATTAAGTTGCCACATATCACTAATTAATTAGTCCATATGTCTCCTAATTATTGATCCATTTCTCAATTAATTACTAGTTCATTTGTCACTCATTTAACTATACCAAATGTCACTCAATTATAGGCTTAATCACCCTAATTTTTCATATATCAATTTATCTTACCACTTAGCATTTTTCCTTGTCCAAATGTACATATTAATTATTCAATCTCCCAATTAATAACAATTAATTCCAAATTACTAATTGGAATCCAATCAAACAAAAATTCAAGACATAATAATTCACAATTCACATCATGTTCATTTTAAATCTTTCATATCCCAGAATATGTCAATTGAGTGTATATACTATCTTGGTAATGTGTACCAATTATAATTCATATGTGTATGCTAATGCTAATGATATGAATGTGAATGAAATGCTCTCAATGCTATCACTCATTTACAATGATCTAGGGTTCTAGCCCTAAGCATGTTCCAGAAACCGGATATTACAGTTTTGTTTCCTTGGGTTAGATTTTGTAATCTTTGGAAAAGCTCCCTATAATATGAGCTTGGTACAAATCTCCTCCGCATTATGGCTTTCATCTCCTCCTAAGAGCTAATTGGTGGTTCTTGATTTCTCCTCCTAGACACAATTTGTTGATCCCACTAAGTAACCGTGTAATCACTAAATTTAGAGGGTGCCAATTTAACCTTCTTATCGTCAGAAAAATTATGGCACTCGAACACTAACCTAACCTTCCGTTCCCACTCTAGATATACATCCAAATCCATCTTTCCAACAAAAGTAGGTATCTTCATCTTAATACTACCGATGTTGCTATCCACTCTAGCCTTTACTCCCCTCCCATTCCCATACCCAACTCTTCCTCCAAAGTTTCTACCCATTCTCCCTCTACCTCGATCACCTCTATTCCCTCTATAATTCCCAACGTCTTCAAAGGTACTAAGTTGGTCGTCATCATCCTCAAAATGATAATGGGTGTTTCGAGGTTCAAGTGTCCTCTCTGTTGGGTTGGATTGAGAATTAAACTTCAAAGACATTTTTTCCAACCTATCCCTTATGTTCTCCATCTCCCTAAACATCCTCTTAAATGTTTGTTGTTGTGACTTTACTACCATTGGATTAATTTCCCACTCTCCACCTTCAGCCACCTTTTTATATTTACTAGAAGATGATGAATTTCTATTGCTGGAAATGATTTAGAACCTGCAAAAAAAAGTTAGTAGAAAATAGTCTTTCCCTCACATGTTTGCTCACTAAATCACTCACAACTCACCTCCTAATATCCTTACTCTAGGAGTTCTATGTAGACTAAACTTTTCTTCCAAGAAGAGCAAGTTCCACACGTTACCCTTTCAATTACCACTCCCAAGAGGCAAATTGATGGAAGGAAAACAAGAATACCTAGTAAAGAGGCCAAAGAAAAACAAAGTTAGCAATTTGGATTTTTGGAGACTCTAGGAACCCCCACAACTTTAATCACAACAACCAGAATGTGATTTATGTGTTTTATCAAAGAAAGAATGTAAGTGACATTTTTAGGTAAACAAAGGATGCAATTGGCCTGTTTATATCAAAAATAGATGAATAGACGTTTTTAGATTGGAATAGGATGTGATTGATCTATTTAAATCATAAAAGGATGCAAGAAACGTGTTTGGATTGGAAAAAAAAGTAATTGACGTGTGTAAGAAGGAATAACACAGATTTGAGTGAGTTTGAACAAGTTTAGAAGTTATTTTGTTGACACTATCAAGAACTATAACCAGATTTTCTTTTCTATCTCTTTTTTCTTTTTTTCTTTTTTTGAACAAAATGAAACTTAAAGAAAACCAGAATCAAGAACAAGATTCAAAGTGAGAATTGCGGGATTCAAAAGATTCATCAAGAACTCAAAGGATCAAGCGAAACTCAATTCTTTGAATGCACAAGTTTAGAATCAGCAAAGAACATAAAAAAGATTGAATTTATCCAACACAAGAATTGAAAGAAATGGACAGAAAACAAAAGAAAAAGATGGAAGAACAAAAACAAGAAGGAAAACTCAAAGACCCAAGAAAACAGATTCAGGATTCCAAAACAAATCAAGAAAACTCAAGAACTTTTAAAAGTCACGAAATTGAACAGAAAGAAAGGACACAAATTAATTCAAACCTTGGAAACAGAGACGGCTCTGTACCAAAAACTGATAAGCTTTTCACCTCAAATTGGATGAAGCACAAATCACGAATCCAAGATCCAAAGAACGTTCAATATTACGTAAGAATGACAAAAACAACTTAGAACACCCACAGAATTTAGGAAGGATTAGGGGTGATAAGGAATGGGTTTGATCTTAACAAGCACTTGTTTGAATGAAAACCAAGTCTTTAAAGAACACCAAGGAAGGATTTCTCAAAAGTAATGCAAAAGAACACTCAATTTGTTTTTTGAGTATTGAATGAATGATCTTCCTACAATACACGAAATAAAAAGTATTTATACGAACCCTAATGACTTGGACGACTTTCATAAGGGTAGGAATTAGATTTTGGCCCAATCTAGTTTAAAAGAACAAACTTCCTAACAAATAAGCTTAAAACAAGCTAATTAGGCCCAAATAAACCCAAAAACGTAACTAGGATTATTTAAGGCTAGAATCCACTTATTTAAGTCCTAAATAGCATTAATAAAAGTTCTAAATAAATAAAATAAGAAGCCCAAGCAATTGGCCTAAAGATGGTCAAAATAGCCTAATTATAAAAAATGAGTTATTACAAGTTGTGCATCAAGTCCAGCCTTCTTTAACAAGTCCAACACATTGCTCCAAGCCTTGATTCATCATTATAATCCTTAGTGACGTGTTCCCAAGTGTTTTAGCTTCTTGTCTTGCATATAGATCCACCATCAAATTGTTAAGAGTCTCTTTAGCAAGCTTAACCTATAACCTTGTCATTGGACCTCCAAGATTCTCCAATGGATTTTTTTTTCCGTAATATCACTTTGTTGAGCTTGTTTAAGTCTTTCCCGAAGTCACTTGTGATGCTTGATCTCCATCATTTGAGAGCATTAATAATATTAATAAATCTAGTATTGCAAGCTAGATATGCTTTACCATGGTTCATTTGAAATAATTCATATTGTTGTGATACTTACTTTGATCTACTTTACATGATTGGTTCTCTCATATGTAACTTCTAAAGTATGTCAAATTTTAGGGATTTTCTTAATGCATAAAGTAGGATGTGTGCAATCCTAATATTCAAGTAAACTAATCTCTTATCTTAAGGTTCCCATTCTTCCTTTAATTTAGGTACCTTTTTATTATCTACAATTTTTGTTGGAAGAAAGTGACGATTAGAAAATATTTTCCATATGTCTACACTTTTTGGCTATTAAGAAGAATATCATCTTAGTTTTCTAATATAATTTAATTATTTCCATCAAAAAAAGGTAGTGTACTAATGCTTTGTCCCTTTTAGTTGAATGATGATGATGATGCTCCTAAATGGTTTTCGGATCTTTGCTATAGGAGAAGTACTAGTCTAATAGACTGACCATGATACCGCTTGTTAGTCCTTAGTGGCAACGAATAAAAGGTGAATTGGGTGTTTGCAAAATCTAAGAATTTTTCTAACCAACGAAATTAATTTACTAACAATCAATATATATATATATATATATATGAATAGATGGATTGCTTAACATAAACCAACCAAACAATTGAATAATAATATAAAAAGGATGGAGAAGGGAGAATATAAATCGATTTATAGTGGCTCCTAAAGAAATCATTGCTTACATCCACTTCCAAGACTCTTTTGAAAAATACACCCAAATACATCTCAATAACAAAAGAAATGAGAAAACACGTATTTATTATGTTTTAGGACCTTTACTAACTGTTGGTGCCAACAAATAATCATAATTTGTGGAGCACTGGTCAACCAATGTAACATATTGGTCAACTAGTGTGTATTGAATGTATATATTCTCTAGCCTTTAAGAGACTGGTTGACTAATAGGCTTATTGGTCAAATAATATGGAATATTAGTCAGTCAATACATTAACCAATGTTACAAAAAACTCTTAGTACTTAAATTTAACAACTTTAACCTATGTTGTTCAACCATTAATTCATATAGGTTGACTAATCACCCAAAGATATGATTTTTTAAACAATTTCAAATGATTAAAAATAATTTGTTTAATATAATTAATATTTAATCACACCTAAAATGTTCTCTACAAAGTGTTCAAAATATCAAGAGTTTTTTCTATTAAGACCAAAAGCTTCAATACCTTTTGATGAATGTGAAGACTCACACAATAAAGTGAAGTAAAATGTTTATGAACAATGAGCCTTTTAAAGCATCAAATTAACAAATTGAGATTATAAGTAATAATGCAAGATGTAAAATGACCTTGATGGGCCTTAATCTTCTTTTGTTTTTGGTTTAATATTAATTTTAATGATTCCAAACTTTGATGTATATTATAAAGATCATGAGATTTGAAAGATTCACTTTCATGATTACATCAAAGAGTTTGTATTTGAAGATGATTGTTGATTATCATATATACAAGAAGATTAGTGGGTGCATAGTGTTCTTTTTTATGGGAGTGTGTAGAGACATATAATTAATGATGAACAATAATTCATATTTGAACAGTTAAAGGTAAGATAGTTTTAAAAAATCTCTTATTAGATATGAAACGGTAATAACTTAGTTATGAGAAATGGATCTATAAACATAGTTGTAGAATTTGTTTACCTAGTCTAGTCTAAGTGCATAGGTAGTATACTAAAGGTGTTTAGAGTTAAAGGTATATTATGCTTATGAAGTTAAAGATATCCATTATTCTATACATGAGTTGATATTTAAGATTAAGGTCATATGGATATTAACTTTGTTTGATGGAAATAAGTGATAGTTAAGGTATATTTTACTTAGGACAATATTATTTTGAGTTGGAAAGGTTCCAATGTATCATCATTTGGTAACGAAACCATATTACATTTTTCATTTAGTAGAAATGATTATTTGGATGAAATAATTTTTTAATAAACTTGGTATAGTTCCACATATAGTTGTAATATACTGTCGAACATTAGAACAATTAGGTATATGAAAGGAGTTAAGGTCTCATTAAAGATCTAAGTACATATTTGGGTAGTTTCACTTAATTATGGTAGTAGTTGGGATTAAAGATGTCCTTAAGTAAGTGCATATTAAAAAGAATTATACAATAATTCTCACTAAACCAGTATCCCAATAGTAGCATAATCACCATATAAGGATATGGTATAAGATACTTAAGCAATTGACTTAATGCAAGTGGGAGTGTATATCTTACAACCAATCAGTTGATTACAAATTTTATAACATAATTAATTAAAGGCATTCTCTATCTTATGTTTATTTGTTTAATTAACCCATATATAAGATAAATTCCATCTGATAAATAAACAAAAAGACGACAACAACAACCAGTGAGAGTCCCGTTGAAATGTGGGGTCTGGGGAAGTCTAGTAGTACGTAGCCTTACCACTGCCTAATAGAGAGGCTTATTCTGATAAACCCATATGTATTCAAAATAATGATAATATAAAATATAAATAAAATATAAAATATAAAATATAAAATATGTCTTGTAATACATAATACAGTACATGTAGAACACGATAAAGATTAATAATCAAGATAAAATAAGTAAATAAATACACAAACTAGAAAAAAAGACAAGTACAAGAATAAATCAAACCAGCTACTACAAGAAAGTAATTAGGCTAAGTAAGAAACTTTGGGCTAAATAACTAGGAGGTAAGTACTATGTAATCAAAATCCTATGGCTAACTATAAAATAAAAAACTTGAAGGAAAATGTTTAAAAGACCTAAGAGAATGAGAATGAACTCTCTATAAGAGATCCTTTATCCATATCCTAGTATACTAAAGTTTTCTATTTCGGACCATATGCTCGGTTAGTTCTAGCGAAGTTATAACATTCTTACTCACTTTTCTCAAGTTCTTCTTAGGCCTCCTTTTTCCTCTTATAGTCTTTAAGTCTTATTTCATCGCATCTTCTCACTAGAATGTCAAGGTGTCTCCTTTTAACATGTTCAAATCGCCTAAGTCTTCTCTCTCTTAATTTCTCATTAATACTAGCCACCTTTAATTTGTCTCCTACCAATGCATTCTTGACTCATCCTTATCTCTGCCACCATTAGCTTATAAATATGTCCTTTTTTGATGGGCCAACACTCCGCCCCATATAGCATAGTTGACTTAATTGCTAAACAATAGAATTTACCTTTGAGCTTAAGTGGTATCTTCTTGTCATGTAATAATTCTGATGCACTTTTCCATTTAAGTCGCCCTGATCTAATACGGTAGACTATATTTTCATCGATCTCTCTATTGCATTGGATGATAGACCCTAGGTACTTAAAACACTCTTTCTATCATACAACTTTTGAACCAATCTTTATGTCCACATCGGAAGCTACCCTATGGCACAAAAAGTTAAACTCTAAGTACTCAGTCTTAGTCCCGCTTAATTTAAAGCCCTTTGATTCTAACTAATCTCTCCATTCTTAGCACAACATTGACACCCTTTATTGTCTTATCCATTAAGACAATAAGGCACATCTGCTGGAATATTCTTGGTTAGTTTATACAACACTATTGTGAACAAAACAAGGCTCAATGAGGAGCTTCAGTGTAGCACAACATTAATAGAAAAATTTTATGTATCTCCTTTTATCGTCATTATTCTAGTGTCTACCCCTTTATACATATCTCTAATCATCCATAAATAGGTCATAGGAACTCCCTTAAACTCTAAACACCTCCACATGATTTTCCTAGGTGCTTGTCATATGCCTTATCTAAATCAATAAAAACTATATACAGATTACTCTGTCCTTCTCTGTAATATTCCATTAATTTCTTAAAAAGATGTGAAGCTTCTGTATTGGAACTTTCTAGCTTGAAGCCAAACTAGTTCTTTGAGATAGGAGCATCCTTTCTCACTCTCTTCTCAGTTACCTTCTGCCATATAAGTAGTTTGATGCTTATATAGTTGTCACAATTTTGGATATCCCCTTTGTTCTTATATAGAGGAATTAAAGTACTAAGTCTCCACTCATCCATCATTTTGGCAAACTTAAGGATCACGTTAAAAGCTTGAATAGCCAAGTAAGACCCTCTACCCTTAGGCTCTCCCAATGGAGTTCCACGCCTTACACATCAACCTGACAAGCTACACATGTCAAGTGGTCCAATTACAATGCAACAAGCTTCAAGGCTTAAACAAGCAATGCAAGCTTTTGTTCAAGCCCAAATCACAAGTCAAGTACATGAGGAGGCCGAAACATCCATGGAGGAACACCAAGGCATGCCCAAACTTGTGACTTTGTTAGAGGAGGCGTTGGAAGAGGTTAATACTTAGCCATTTTGGGAAACAAGCTCAGGTCTTGTTTGGGGCGTATTTTTTTTAGACTTATTTATTTTAATGTGTTTAGCCCATTCCTAAAAGGACTTGGATCAGATTATGTTCAATGGGCTAGATACTCTTAGATTTGTTAGGATTAACCTAGTTTTCATTAAATGGGCTTGCAAACCCATTCCTATTAGGGTTAGGACTTGGTCAAGGTTATTTATGCCTTATTATATCCTTGTAACCTTAGATTTGATGATTAATAAAATTTCAGAATTGAATTCTTCAAGTAACGCGTGAATGTCTTCATAGTTACTTCAAGAAATTGATTTGCATCAATAAGTAAGTACTTGTAACGTCAATTGATTTCTGATTTCTTTGGGATTGGGTCTTAAACTTATGATTTGGGGTTTGATGTAGCATGTTTAATTGAATAGAAAGTTGAGGGTTCGATCAATAGGATTAGGGAAGTTTCAAGAACCTTGTTTTCTTGGGGTTTCCGTATCACTTCCGCTCTTCATCTCTCTTAAAGCCCTTTTAATTTCTTCCTTTGTAATCTGCCTATAACGAGACAAGTTATGAAATCTCTTGGACATGTTGAGATCACCTAAAGAGACTTTTAAAAAGGTTATAAAAGTAACTCTGCCATCTTCTCTTGATGTTATTTTCAGTCAAGAGCACCCATCTTGCTTCATCTCTTATACAACAAAGTTGATCTGAGTATCTCGTTTTTTGTTTCCTAACTCTTGGCAACTTAAAATTTTCATTTCCTTTATCTTTAGAATCGAACTGCCAGTACAATTTATAGTAAGCTCTGCTTTCAGCTACTGATATTTTCTTTTCCAACTCTTTCTTTGCCAATTTGTACCTTTCTTTATTAGCTACTCTCTATACCTCTATGGTGCTATCCAATAGAGCTTTATAGGCAACCTTCTTGATCTTAACCTATCTTCATTCCACTGCTAGGACTCCATCTTTCTACCCTTAGGCACTTTAGAAACCACCAAATATCTTTAGCTGCATTCCTTAAAAGGGTTGCTACTCTCTCCCAAATTTGGTTAGCATCTCCTTCCAATTTCCATTTATCGCTATATATTATTATATCCCAAGTTATTTCACTATGTCCCCTTTCAGATTCCACCATTAGACTCTCGTATACCTCCTAAGATTTCTCTTCTTCCTCTATCCTTTAATTATAAGATCCAAAACTAGCAGTCTATATTGAGTTAACAAGCAAGCATTTGGTATCAGCTTACAATCCTTGTACCTAGGTCAATCGCTTCTCCTGACGAGGAAGTAGTCAATTTGAGTTTTCATAATTTTGCTATTAAAAGTCACCAGGTTCTCATCATTTTTCTTAGAAAAAGAATTGGCTATCATTAACTCAAATGCTACTGCAAGGTCCAACAAAACATTCCCACTACCATTCCTATACCTGTACCTAAAACCCCCAATGAGTCTATGGACACCCATCTGAGGTTTCACCTACACCATTAAAGTCTCCTCCTATAATAACTTTCTCATAAGAGAGGATCTACTAAATCACCTCATCTAGTTTTTTTCTAAAATTGGCGTTTAAGTTGTTTGTCCAAACTTGTCAATAAGAACACACCACATTAAGAACAACACCCTTCACTATAATCTTTATTGATATAATCCTATCATTAATCCTCTTTAACCCAACATTATGATTTATAAGTTCCTTAATAACTAAGATACCTACCCCATTCTGTCTTTTCGAACACCTCGGGTACTTTTTTTTGAACCCATTAATCTCTTCTGCTTTAGCTCCCATTCACTTAATCTGCTAAATGCATGTTAATATTTGTCTAAAATCTTCACTAAGTCTAATGACATCACTGTAAGAGTCCTATTGTTCCAAGAACCTATTTATAATTTGTCAACATCTTCTTTTCTTTTAGACCCAAAACTTACAGAAGGACTAGCCCTTGCTCTATCGTCGATAGTCAAAGCCACTTCTCCTATCCCAATGCCCAACACAAGCTACATAACACATGTCCCATAAGTCCCTAAATTAATCCAATATAACTCAAGAGAGGAAAGAAAGATTATTAATAAATTCCAAAAAAGGGCACCGTAATAAATTGGTTTGAAAATCACAAGTACACACGACTGGAAGCAAATCGAAAATTAAAGGGTCCAAAATCTTAACCATTATTAGCAATTAGGATTTTGGATAATGCTAAAATATAGTATTAAGCAGTTAAAATAGAAAAAATATTAAAAATTATAAACAAAAGGAGTTGAACCAATAGGGATGTTAAACCCAAAACAGATTGAAAATTTTATAAAGAAAGCAAGTACCAGGGACAAAAAACACCAACGATGTGCAATCCACTTAATAACTCTAAGCCTAATTAAAACTAAACCATGTGATAAGACAAGGTATTTTATGACAACCTCGAATGAAAAGTCTAGTAATAAGAACTAATAAATACAATGGCAAAGAGAAACAAATCAAGTTGCAAAAAGCAATTCTGGCACAGAACTAGAGTTTTATGACAATCACACAAACCAAAAACCCAACAACCACATAGCAAAGGATACAAATTAAGCTTTTGTTGTAAACATAAGACCCGAAATTTCAAAAGAAAAAATTATAAAAATCAAATCCTTTAAGCATCTATGGAAGAGCATCAACACTTTCAAGAAGTGATCCAAAGAGAAAGACACAAACTTTCAAAAAACATTGAGCCAATTGAGGTAATGTAAGTAGAAATCCATAACACATTTCACGTGTGTTGAACATGCCCTTATGTTTTACATTATAAATTTTTCCAATTTTTCTCATTCATAATATGGGAAAAATAGAATAATGTAACTCCTTGTTTAGTCATAAAATTGAAATAGAGAGCATTTATTTTGAACATGAGACCAATGGTCACATGTTCCCACCGTGTTTATCAATACTTACCCATATATACACCACACCATTCTGAGTGGCCAAAATGAAATTAAAAAATCTATAACCCACCAATAACACAATTTTTTTTGTCTTCCCCATTTTGAATTCATGTGGCTTATGTTTGTTTTACTCTCATCAATTGTATAAGATGCTTGTGCCTTCACCATGTTTCATAAACACTAAACTATTTTTTGCCATGTTGACCCTATTCTTGAAACATAACACTGTGTTAGGCCTTATGTATATCCCATGTCCCTCTTAACCCGAACCTAACATACCCTATATGGTGACATGGGTTATAACACAATCCCATGCCTAACTTATGTTCATCCACTAAAAAAGGTGCCCCAAACTTGTCTTCTCATTTCTCTCCAACTTTTCCTCAAATTTTCTCTTAATTCTTAAGTTTCCTAGTGTGTTCCCAAGTCGTTTTCACCCTATAGGCCACGTTTTACATTATTTCGCATACCAAAACCATTAGTTTGGGGATTAGAAGCCCTATCTTAAATAAGAACCCCAAATTTTCTCAATTTGGGTTTTTTAGAGTGTTGGCATTTTTCACATTTTCTTGATCACTATTTGCACAAAATCTTGGTTTTCATCCTATCCTAATATCTAATGTCAATTTTCTAAAGAATTGTGGATTATTCTAGAGATAAAATTATATTTTGTTCTTTCTAATGGATTAATACCTACTTTATATAAAAATTTGGGACTGTTGGTTTACAAATTTGATGACTTGTGACCGATACTCATTTTTTAATACTATATATGTATGGAATTATTAAATTTTAATATTTATGGCATGCCTTAGTGTTATTTATTAATTGTGTTGGTTTGTTGGGATATGAGGATAGGCTATAGATGAATTGAAGTTGAATAAAACTGCCTTGTTTTATTTGAATTCACTTGCCACTTATTTTCACACACTATATATATATCACGTGATTGGATTTTGGTTTAATGAATGTTTACTTTTCATGAATTTAAGGAACTTTGATAGAGGATTTTAAACTAGATTAATTTTGAAAATGATGTTAAGGAATGAGGAGCTTCATTTAGGTCATATATTAATGATGGAGGAGTTTGAATGTGAGGACTGTTACGTCAGTACGTTAATGCACCTTTTAGTAGTTTATGTATTTCATTTATGCTCCCATAAGGTGGTATTTAAATGTTTCACTTTTATAGTATCATGACTTGACATTTATATATACATTATGTTCAATGTTGTCTCTTATTTGTTGAGAGCTAATTCGTGAATTGTTAAATTTTAAGCTATACAAAAATGATTAGATGAGTAGCACTGGTAGCACAACTAAGAAGGAGCAACCCTATTGTAAGAGACCTAGGATGGATGTTTCTACTTTTACCTTACAGGCAGCTCGTCCTAAGATTCATGCATTGCAATGACAACCTGTAGCAGAAATTCCACCACCGATGTTACCCATGACATAATAGAAGCAACAAGAGTAGCTAAAGCACACACTCTTGCACTTCATAAGCTTTAGTTAAAGATTTTTTAATCGTTGTGCACAAAGTAGTTCAAGCTATTGTGACATATTGATTGGGACCTATTATACGAAATCAATTTGGTGAGTCAAGTGGGGGAGATTGTAGCTTTTGACAAGTGGTAGGAGCTCTTTGTTGTTTGAGATCTAGTCTATCAAGAGCTTATCCTGAAGGGATGTGTATAATCTAGGCAGATGATGATAAAAAAATTAAGGGAGGGCAAATCAATGGTCATGGCATGCAATATAGCTTTAACCACAACTTGTTTGAGGTCCACATTAGGCTCAGTTCTAAGGAGCACACTCACACCTTATAGCCTAGTAGGATATAGATTAACTTGGAATACTCGGAGGCCCATTATAGAAGTTATTAGAACAATATTACAATGATATGACCTTTCTCCCCAACATAGTCCACGACATCAAGTTTATGTTTTATGACTAAGTTTTATGTCTATAAGTCACTCACCATTCTTTATGTGCCTAGCACAAGAGCACATGATTTATCAAGCAACAAGATCTGCATTTCCTACATTGTAGGTATCTTTAGGTGCATACTCAATTAGGGCACACATTTCTGCAGCTTATTAAGGACTACTAACATTAATCCAACTTTAAGGCGATTGTTAGTGGCTCCATTATCATACAACAAGTCAAGAGATCAGGACTGCTCAATAATAAGGATGAGCTGAAAGTAGTTGGCACTCCCAGTCCATCTCATCATAGAGCATAGACATTATGTGGGTCATTAAAATGGTAGAGCTTTAGATGTACACATGGGGCTAGTAATTTGCACTTGTTGATGTGCCACCACGAGTTGTGGAGGAGGCTTAGCTATAGGAGAAACAAGCTACAGTGCAAAGGATATAATAATACTAACATCACCTCGCCTCTGAACCACACACTTTCATCTTAGCCATGCCTTCATACACTCACTATAATATGGAATAGATACAAGACACAAT
>JAOQMS010106151.1:0-17849 GCA_027563885.1 Erythroxylum longipes | reverse complement strand
TATTATATGTGATTTATATTTAAAAATTATTTATTTATATTTTTATTTATATAGATATATATACAAACAAGTAAAGAATATTTTTTTATATATTTTCTATTTTTTATTAATAAAAATTTTATTAAACTTTATTAATTATATACAATTTTTTATTAATAATATAAAAATGTTATTGATGGTGATAAGCTTGTGGATCGTAATAAATGAGTTTGAGGAAAAAGGGGTTAGGGTTAGAAGAAATAATTGGTATTAAGAAAAATTATTAAGGGTATATTAAGTAGTAGTATTTATTAGTTTACGTTCCATCCTAAACCCTCCAAATCGGAAGTTTCTTATTTTCACTGTTTAGAACCTCCGCTTCCATCTCATTCCGTTCTATTCCATTATAAAACCCTCAATCAAACGATGGAAGTGTGTTACGTTCCATCTCATTCCATTATTAAGCCCTCAACCAAACAGGGCCTAAGTTAATAAAAATTTAATACAAAAATGATGTCATTTTGACCGGAGATTAGGTCATTTAGGGTGTGTTTGATTTACTTGAAGAATAGTAATAAGAATCATAATGAAGATAGTGAGAAATGAAAATAAATATGAATTCTATTCTTCGCTATTTTGAGGGGTATGAAATATTACCCCAAAAAGAGATATGAAAATAATGTTCATCTAATTATAACATATTACCAACTATCTTTTTTATTTTTTACCTATTTCTTTTTTCTCATACCAACTAACCAAGCACCTCCTTAAAATCTTTGGATCTAACATCGAATTGACCTCAAACTCAAATCTTGTTAATCAAATTTGGTTTATTAACTTCGATCAGACTAATGAGCCTAAACCTAATTATCATGCCTAACAATAAGACATGTTCACACAACAGTTAAAGAAAGTTGAATCTTAGTTAGGAATGCAATTTTGGACAATTAAATCTAAATTAAGTGAGTTTTATTTCGAATTCAAATTTAAAAGGGTCAACTCGAACGATTTGAACTGATTCAAAGCAACGTTGTGTTTGTTTATATTTAATAAAATAATATCGGTTTAAATCCACACGATAACTTCATAGTCAATTAATAGTCAAAACAACTTGAGTGACATCTTACAAGAGATATTGTAGATTAATCACTCCAAACACAATAAAGAAGGTCTATATAGTTGCAATTGCAAGCATAAAAGAGCAGTTGATTATTATTCAAATGCAGAAGAAATGTAGTAAGCGACTAGTGGTTTCTTGAGACTTTAATCAATCTTGAAAATTCTAGGAAATGGAGCATAGTCCTAATTTTGATCTCTCCTACTCTAGGGTACCTAAAAATGGAAAAAGGAACATCAGCAACCTACGACTCCTAATCTTATAGCAATTCACATATACAGAATACAACTTGCTTGAAAGTTACTAAAGGGCAATCAATAAAAAGTCTTATATGAGAGCATTTACCTAAACGGCTGCCCATAAATTGCTCTTTATCCACTGATCTCCAGAATCCATCTGGTTATCAGACCTCACATCAAGACCGCACAGGAATATCAAGAAATTTTAAATTAGGTTTAGTACTCACCTTCTGGTACCGATCCTTTAAGACGTTATAGCATTTTGAATCATGAAATCTTATTAGATAGAAGATGAAGATGAAGATGTCTGCCTTTAAACAGCAACTCAACTTCTGGCTGTTCCTCCAGTGAGGGATCGAAGAAATCCCTTATTGTTTCTAACAAAAATAGACAGACTGTTGATTGTTACGAAAATATGACTAACGTGCGACAGAAGGAAGAAGAAGAAAAGAAACGAAGTCAAAGATTACATATCAATAAATAAGCAAAACGTAGCGTAAGTGACAAAGACAAAGACCTTAATGGAAGAACTCACGTGATGTGTCTAGATTCTTCTACGTATTGTGTGAAATAGTCATTGTAACATATTTGGAAATCAATGAGAAATCACGAGTAAATGTTTGATTCCCTCCTCTCTTTTCTATCTCTAAAATTGTTGTGTGAGTGATCTAAGAGGGTGTGTGAGTTGAAAAATTCATAACATCTGGGCTCAGAAAAAAACTTTCCTCGGTAAGTCCACTGGCAAAAAGGCACAGGCGAAGCTGAAGTTCGTCGTTTAGAGGAAGGCATGAAAAATAAGATGCTACTTGATTGCTTGCTTTGTTTGAGGTTGGGCTATTGAATTCTCCTCTAACTCTTCTTAGTTTATGCTTCGTCTACTGAACTTTCTCACATCCAAGAACCGACAAGGAGACAAGGCCCATGAAATCTCAAAAGAAATAACTTTAGGTTATTTGCATACTCAAATAATCCTAATACACATTCTTAATATTTAATTTTATTATTATTTCTCACATTTTCATAATCTCATACAACGTGAGGCCATAAAAAGCTATAATTAAAAAATCAAACCGGTTTGAATGTTTCAACTGTGAAAATTTTGAACCGGTCAAAATTTCAGTTTAGTTTTTAACTTTTTGGTTCAATTTATTTTAATAACTCTTATTATTAAAAATTGATCAGTTTATTAATTAATAAGTCAATTTTCATAATTCAATCAATTTCTATAAACAAAAATAAACTAATTAATTATTATTTAATAGTCTATCTTTTCTATTAAAATTTAGATTAAGGATAATTTTTTCAGTCGTATTTTAAATTCTTCACTTTTATTTAATATTTGATCAATTTTATGATAATTTAATACCTGTTGAACCCTTTAAACTTTAAATCTTATATTTTTTGAGAAATTAAAATTTTCATTTAAAAAATATATGGAGTATTACATACGGAGAGAGGGCTCTCCCACGTGGTTAGAACCACATAAAAAAAAGTAGGAATGGGCTGAGCAAAACATCAATGTCAAAGATAACTAAACGACTACGTTTAAATCCAAGAGTTACGACGCTAATACATTAGGGGTATAACTAACAGACGCTTTCTCGACTCTTCTTCTCTTACGCATTTTGGGAAAAATTTGAGCCGCCTCTGGCTGGAGGTAGAAACAATATCTTCCCCGATGATAGTCATTCTGTTTTTGCATCATGGGGCTCACTACCCAAGTAAACCCTCTTCTACTGAAGCGATTCATACTGTTGGGTTACTCTATTTCCTCTAACGATCATATTGTTGGAAACAGGTTAATCATCTTCTCGGTGATCGGAGGGGAGGATCACTCATCTTTGGGGATTTTGAATGTGTTTTTCCCTCAGAAATCTATTTTCTATTTTCCTTGATCAGCTCTGGGCCATCATGAGCAAACAAAGGAAGAGCAGTGTTTGGGACCCTTTCCCACTAGGAGAGTAAAGGCTTTTTTTTTCGAATGTCAGAAATTGGCCTTCCTTAAAGCTGTTGATGATTAATGGACTCTAGGGATTGTCATGTGTGAAATTTTGTGCTGTACTAATCTGAACCCTGGTCAATGATAGGGATTACTGGTTATATCTGGGTTGATACTAGGTTGAATGAATAATCTTGCTTACTAAGCTTAAAAGACATAGATAGGACTATATTCTCCATGTGAGAGCTAGTATCCTGCTGCATTGTTGGAACAACTGATTTGTAATCAGATGTTCCCTTATGCTGGCTATTATGAGCTCAATAAAATTGTGCTGAGAGATAGATTTTCCTTTAAATATTCTATCATTCCTCTCCCTCCAAATATCTTGAATACATGTAGCTATCAATACCAAAATAATATCCCTATTACTCTTAGGAATATGCAGCTGAGGTATCTGCTGTAGGATGTCAGTAATTCTGTAGTAGTGAAACCTGGAGACATATAGTCTAGAGATTTTAGTCCAAATCTCCTTAGTGAAAACACACTCGAAGAAACGGCGATCTCTGGTTTCCTCCTTTAGATTATAAAGGATGCAAATCGTCAAGGAGGATAGGAACTTGAGTCTATTCATAGTGCTTAGTCAGTTCAGTATTGCTAGCCAGAGAAGAAAACTAGCATTAGGTCTTATAACCCTGTTCCAAATGAAGGAATACCATTCCACTCTGTTAACTGTCCCATTCCTTAATCTTTTAGCTTCCTTTATAGTAATTTCTGTGACTGAAATCCCTTTCCATAAGTAAATATCTCTTTCCCCGAATCTGCAACATTGTTGTATAGACAAAGGCCTAGTCTCTTCTGTTGATAAGATCCGAGATCCATTCCTGACTATCTATTTGATCTTGGTTTTCTTAGGGTATCTCTCCAGTAGGGTTCTAGCCAGCTGATTGTGGATTAAAGTTCCTTGTCCCATTCAGTTATCATACCATAAGGATAATCTTTCTCCTATCCCGATTTGACAAGTAATGTCTTGGTAGACCTCTTCCCTCATTCTCAGTGGTTGATTAAAGAACCAAGAATAACTTTCTTTGACTTTTAGAGCCAAAAACTCTCTCCTTTTAATATATAAAAATGAATCCATTTGATCTATAACCATTGTTTTTCACCTAGAATTCGCCAAATCTTCTTGGTCATGAGTAAGCTATTCTTCATGCTGATTGACTCCAGTCCCAATCATCCCACTTCTTTTGGTTGACAGATGGTCTTCCAGTTAACTTTTGCCATTCCTTTCCCTCCATTGCCTTTCCCTCATAGGAATTGCTTCATCAGTTTTTCAATGGTTTCAATAAGGCCTTTGGATAGAAAAATGTAGGACCACCAGAATGTTTGCATCGATAGAATAATCGACTTCAGTAGTTGAAGTTTCCCTCCATAGGAAAGAGCTCTATTAGTCCATGACCCCAATCTTTTCTGAATCTTTTCTATTAATGGGAGGCATTCACAAAACCTTAACCTCTTGGATGATATAGGAATACCCAGATAAGGAAGAGGAGGATTCTTGGTTTCCATTCCCGTAGCTTGAGTCAATAAATTAGCAAGATAAGAAGCGCTTTTGGAGAGAATTATGTAGCTCTTTTGTAAGTTGATGCTCAATCCCGACATTTCCTTGAAACTGTTGAGAGTATCCATTAGCAAATTGACTGAGTATATGTTAGGACTGATATTAGGGGAAGGGATAAAAAGGGGAATAAACCTAGTGTTTGGAAAGTGTACTCGAGGAGAAAGAAAGAGGGTAGAGGGGAAAGTTAGTTAGTATTAGTGAGCTGGCATAACAGAATGGTGAGAGGGTGTGTGAGGTCGGGTTTTTGTGTGGGAGGAGAGAAGGGAGTGGGAAGGAGAAGGAAGGTGTGTTATTTTGGGCAGAGAGAATCGATATTCTCCCTGAGGAGCATTTCTTGCTCTGGTTTAGAAAGAGGTCTGGGAATCATCTTTGTAATAGCAGTGCTAGGCACTGAATATACTAAATAATATACTGCTCACTAGCTGATTAAGCTAGAGCTTCCTATCATTGGTCCGACCAGCTGTATACGTCAAGGAGAGTGGAAATCCGATTGCCATTCATGCCACCTAAGATGTCCGACAGAGTAGATGTTCTGGAGTCTCGTATGGCGAGTTTAGAGGCGGGAATGGAAGACATTCAATCTTCCATGCGATTGGCGATGGGGGAAATGCAACGATCACTACTGCTGGAGATGAATAAGATTATGGGTAAGCGACCCGAGGAAGGTCAGGGGAGTGATACAGTAAGGAATGGGCAAACGCCGTCAGGTGATAGGACTAATCAACTTCAGCAACAGTCCAGACCACCTGGGGAGTCATCTGCGGACATGGACGGGTACAGAATGTCGGTATGAAAGGTGGAGCTACCCATGTTCGATGGGTCTGATCCTGTTGGATGGATCACTAGAGCAGAAGTGTATTTCGAGGCCCACCATATCTCGGATGAAGTAAGGATCAAACTCGACCTTTTAAGCACGGAGGGCTCAACTATCCACTGGTTTAATCTTTTACGGGAGACGGAGACAGATTTGAGATGGGAGACTTTTAAGAAGGTGTTAATCGATCGTTACAGAGGAAGAAGGTTTGAGAATCCTAATGAAGAGCTTTCCGATCTTCGACAAACCGATACCGTGGATGAATATATTGAAGCTTTTAAATTCATCTCATCTCAAGTAGGTTGACTTCTAGAGGAACAATTCATGGGGTATTTTATGAGTGGGCTGAGATCAGATATCAGGAGGAGGGTGTGCACCTTCAACCTGATAAATCGGTACCAACTGATGAAAGTCGTTAGGGCGGTGGAAGAGGAAGTGTGCGATGAGGAAGGTTGGGGATTGAGACATTGTCCATGGGGTCAACGTCGAGAAGCTCGTTTTAAGAACCAAACCCATTTTCGGTTCAACCCGAGTCGACTAGACCCGGGTCACTCAAGCTCCACGGGTCAAACTCAGATGGGGGGCGGATATAGAGTGGGTCGAACCTGCGACACTCCTGGGTACCGACTTAACACCCATGCGCCGAATCCACCAACTCCGGCGTCGCAGGTGAGGAGGATTGACGCTGATAGAAGACCACCATCTGAGAAAAACCGAGGGTTGCACCATATCTCTTACCAAGAGCTTATGAACCGCAAGGCGAAGGGTCTGTGTTTTAGATGTGGAGAACATTTTCACCCACTACATCAGTATGCTGAGAGACAACTTCGATTGTTGGTGTTGGACGAAAATGAGACTAAATGAGGAAGGGGAAATAATTGCATTGGAGGTGGAGGAAGAAGATGAAGTGGATGATGTGGCATTGGAGTGTCGGGTTATGGGTGTTTTCGGAGTATACAATGTTCCGACGTCTGAAACCAAGACCATGAGGCTGGAAGGAAAAATTTTCGAGGTTCCTATCGTGGTATTAGTGGATAGTGGAGCTAGCCACAACTTCATCTCCCCCAAATTGGCTACTGGTTTAGGTTTGACTATAGTGTTTACCAGAGCTTTGGGAATCAGGTTGGGTGATGGCCACAAGGTGATGACAAAAGGAAGATGTATAGGGGTTCCTATTCAGCTGGGGAATTTGGACTTGAAGGTGGAGGCGTATATGCTAGATTTGGGAGGAATGGATATCATTTTGGGGGTTGCTTGGTTGCAGAATTTGGGGAAAGTCATAGTAGATTGGAAGGAAATGATAATGCAATTTCAACAGGATGGTCAAATTGTCAAGTTGTGTGGCAAAGCTAATAGTAAGACAATACAGCAAAACAGGAGAGGAGGGGATAAAAGTCCAACACCCTTGCATGGGTTACTAGCAAGTCTACAGAAGGGGGTTCCATGGGTGGAATTAGAAGGAAACAAGGAAGGGCTTTAGTTGCAAATGGCCAGTAGAGAGCAGCAGGAATTGAATCAGATTTTGGATAGATTTCCGGAAGTTTTTCGAGAGATTCAAGGATTGCCTCCCCAAAGGAATCATTTTCATTCTATAGTCTTACAACCGGGACAAGGCCCAATCAGTATACGGCCTTATAGGTACCCTCATCATCACAAAGATGAGATTGAGAAGCAGACTCGGCAGATGCTTTAGCTAGGAATTATTCGACCTAGCTCAAGTGCTTATTCCAGTCCCGTAATTTTGGTTAAAAAGAAGGATGCGTCTTGGCGGATGTGCGTGGACTATAGAGCCTTAAACAAGGTTACAGTACCAGACAAATACCCAATTCTGGTAGTGGATGAGCTGTTAGATGAATTGCACGGAGCTTATTTTTTCTCTAAGCTAGATCTTAAATCAGGGCATCATCAGATCAGAGTCATGGAGGACGATAGTCACGAAACTGCATTCCGAACACATGATGGTTACTACGAGTTTCTCGCAATGCCGTTCGGACTGACCAATGCACCGGCCACTTTCCAATCGGCAATGAATGACATTTTCAGACCTTTCCTTCGAAGGTTTGTTCTGGTTTTCTTTGACAATATTCTAGTGTATAGTACTGATTGGAAGACACATTTGTTACATCTGTCCAAGGTGTTGGAGGTGTTAAAGCAGAATCAGTTTGTGGTGAATCAGGACAAGTGCACGTTTGGGAGGCAATCTGTTGACTATTTAGGTCATGTTATTTCAGGTGAGGGCGTAGCAGTTGACCCTGCAAAAATTCAGAGTGTAGTAAGGTGGCCCGTTCCTCGAAATGTTAAAGGAGTGAGGGGTTTTTTTGGGATTGACAGGATATTACCTTAAGTTCATCATGAATTATGGTAAAATCGCTAAACCACTAACGGATTTGAAAAAGAAAGAAGGGTTTCATTGGAATGCAAGGGCTTTATAGTCCTTTGAGGCTTTAAAGAAGATATTGACCACATCGTCGGTATTAGCTCTTCCTAATTTTGCACAACCTTTTGAGATTGAATGTGATGCATCGGGTAAAGGAGTGGGTGCAGTGTTAATGCAAAATAGGAAGCCCATAGCTTATTTTAGTAAGGCCCTTTCGGAGGGGAATCTTTCCAAGTCGGCGTATGAGAAGGAATTAATGGCTTTGGTGCTAGCTATGCATCATTGGCGTCATTATTTGTTGGGAAGGTCCTTTGTGGTGTTTTCAGATCAGAAAAGTCTTCGGCACTTGTTGCAATAGAGGGTGACTATCACGGATCAGCAATGTTGGATGGCTAAGCTTTTAGGCTATCATTTTGAGGTCGTTTATAAACCCGGACCTGAAAATAAGGCAACTGATGCCTTATCGAGGATTTATGATGAAGGAGAGCTGAAAACTATCATTTCTTATCCTCAATGGATGGAGGGCCGATATCTACAGCAGGAGGTGCAACAAGACTCGACCCTATGTGGAATTATTAAGGATCTGCAGCATAATCCACATTCTAGACTGGGGTTTACATGGCAGCAAGGAGTTTTAATGTACAAGGGGCGAGTGGTGATTTCAGCTTCTTCGGTGTACATCCTTATCCTTTTAAGGGAGTTCCATTCATCTCCGATGGGTGGACATTCAGGTTTTCTAAGAGCCTATAGAAGAATCGCAAGTAATTTGTATTGGATCGGCATGAAAAAGTGTGTCCAAGAATTTGTGAAGGCTTGTGATACTTGTCAACGGCAGAAATATATTGCTACATCTCCTGCAGGTTTGCTCCAACCTTTGCCTATTCCGAATCAGGTTTGGGAAGACACTGCGATGGATTTTATTACCGGACTTCCTAAATCTAAGGGGTATGAAGCTGTGCTAGTGGTGGTGGACAGATTGTCAAAATATGGTCATTTCATCCTACTTAAACATCCATATACTGAAAAAACTATAGTTGAGGTATTCATTAAAGAAGTGGTTTGATTACATGGAATCCCTCAATCCATCATCAGTGACTGAGATCCTCTGTTTGTTAGTATGTTTTGGAGAGAATTATTTCGTTTGCAGGGTACAAGG
Source organism: Erythroxylum longipes (assembly GCA_027563885.1). Classification (NCBI taxonomy): domain Eukaryota; kingdom Viridiplantae; phylum Streptophyta; class Magnoliopsida; order Malpighiales; family Erythroxylaceae; genus Erythroxylum; species Erythroxylum longipes. The sequence goes on along the minus strand of JAOQMS010106151.1, from coordinate 8,610 downwards.
CTGAAAATGAGCTCCGCTTACCATCCTGAAACGGATGGACAAACGGAAGTCTTAAACTGATGTTTGAAGACTTACTTGAGGTGTTTTGCTTCCGAAAAGCCTAGAACTTGGTCTTTTTGGATCGCATGGGCAGAATTGTGGTACAATACCACTTTTCACATATCTACGGGGTCAACCCCATTTGAGGTGGTTTATGGTAGGAAACCTCCTCCATTGGCGCGATACTCACAATGGGAAACAAAAGTAGAAGCTGTAGCTAGAGAATTATCTGAGCGAGATGAAGCATCGAATCAACTTAAGTACAATCTGATTAGGGCACAACAGCAAATGAAGAAACAAGCTGACAAGAAAAGGACTCCACAAACTTTTCTGATGGGAGAATGGGTGTTCCTCAAGCTTCGCCCCCATAAGCAAGTGTTGGTGATTAAGCGAATTAACCAGAAGTTATCTGCCAGATTTTTTGGCCCATTTCGGATTGTGGAGAAGTATGGGGCTGTCACCTACAAGCTCCAATTACTCCCACATTCCAGGATTCATCCGGTATTTCATGTATCCCAGCTCAAGAGGGCAGTGGGAAACTATTCAGTAGAACCTAATCTACCTGAAGGGCTGGAGGTGGAATTGGAAGATATAATTGAACCAGAAAAGGTGTTAGCTAGTAAAGAACTCACTAAGGCGGGCACTTCAACCCGTCAATGGCTGATCCAATGGAAAGGAAAACCTATGGAGAATGCTATATGGGAAGATGAACTAGTTATTAGTAGCCAATTTCCTCAGCTCAACCTTGAGGACAAGGTTGTTCTTCCAGAGGGGAGCAGTGTTAGGACTGATATTAGGGGCAGGGATAAAAAGGGGAATAAACCTAGTGTTTGGAGAGTGTACTCGAGGAGAAAGAAAGAGGGTAGAGGGGGAAGTTAGTTAGTATTAGTGAGCTGGCATAACAGAATGGTGAGAGGGTGTGTGAGGTAGGGTTTTTGTGCGGGAGGAGAGAAGGGAGTGGGAAGGAGAAGGAAGGTGTGTCATTTTGGGCAGAGAGAATCGATATTCTCCTTGAGGAACATTTCTTACTTTGATTTAGAAAGAGGTCTGGGAATCATCTTTGTAATAGCAGTGCTAGGCACTAAATATACAAAATAATATACTGCTCACTAGCTGATTAAGCTAGTGCTTCCTATCAGTATACATTGGCCTTGCTTAGGAGAAGTAAATCATCTGCAAAACATAAACTTGTTAGGGAAAATTTCGTACATTTTGCATGATATCTGAATCTGGAATCCCTAGAAGTATTGTGCTTCAACATTTGCGTGAGGACCTCCATACAAATTAGGAATAGGTAAGGGGATAAAGGGTCCCCTTATCTAAGTCCTTTTTTGCCCTTAAATATCTCCGAGGGGCTCCCATTTATCAAAATTCCGTAAGAAACAGTAGTAATACACTCCTGAATCTACTTGATGAATTTTTGGGGAAAATTCATACTTTCCATTGTTTGTATCAAGAAACTCCAGCTTACATTGTCGAATGCTTTCTTTGCAATTATCTTATAGAGTAAATTGATGCAAAAAATAGGTCTGTAGTCACTCCAGGAATTTGGGTTTGATTTTTTATGGATTAAGCATAGGAATGTCTTACTTATCTCCTTGAGCAGTGTTCCTTTGAGGAAAAACTCATGCACTGCCTCCCTAACAAGCCCTCCCACTTTGCTCCAAGTTTTTTGATAGAAAATTCCATTTAAACCATCAGGCCCTGGTGCCTTAGAGCCATTCATCTTGAAGACCACCCCTTCAATTTCTTGGTTAATAACTGGTCTAGTTGACCAAGTAGTCTCCCGTTCTTGAAGCCTTATAGGTATAATCTGCCTTATAACAGCTGCAGCCCCACACAAGGAAACTTTTGACCCTAATAGGTTTGTGTAAAACCTCAGTGCTTCCTTGACAATGCCTTCTTGGCCAAATACATCTTCTCCTACTTCAGTTTTAATAGAGACGATTCAATTGACATTCTTCCTAGCTAATACTGAGTTGAAGAAGAACTTAGTACTCCTGTCCCCATCCTTGATCCAGTTAACCCTGTCACTCTGCTTCAATAAAGAATAATGGTTATCTAACACTTGCAAATAGTTTTTGAGTGCTGCTTTTTCAGCTGTAGCTAGGATTTCATCTGTTAGGTTTATAGCCAAAGCTTGCTGTATGTCTCGAAGTTTATCTCTAGCTATTTCTATCTCCTTAGGAGTATTCTGGTCACTCATTAGGTTCAAGGACTTCAATTCCTTTTTGATTGATTTAAGCTTTTGGAGGCAAATATACTGATTAGTACCATAAAATTCAAACTCCAGTCCCTTCATTATAGCTTCCTGATAGCCCTCCATATTTATCAGAAAGTTGTTAAATCTGAAAGGATGAAAGATTCTCGTATAAGAAAACAAATTACCGATCCTCATAGGGGTGTGATCTGAAATTCCACGATCTATAAATTTAACTGAACTATCTGAGAAAGTATTCAACCAATCTACAATAACCATTACCCTATCCAACTTTTTATGAATGTGCCACGTAGAGCTTTGTTTATTAGTCAATGTGAACCAATGTCCTTCGAATTTTAGATCAGTAAGCTCCACCTCCTGCATGCAATCAAACATGTCAGAAGAATAATTGTGTAGATTACAATTTCCTTCCACTTCCGATCTATATAGAGTGGTATTGAAGTCACCACATACTAGCCATGGAGCATTAACCGACGCGTTAATTCTACGTAGAGAATTCCAAATTTCGGTTCTTTGGAACACTGTGTTAAACCCGTAGACAAAAGTAGCTAGAGCTTTGGAATTTTCCAGTTTAAAAAATAGTTCAGTATGGATAAATTGTTGATTAAAATTCCTGTGCCTTCACTTCCAAAACTTCACCATCATAAGCAATAATAATTATGTCGTAGGTATGCTTGTGATAAACTGCCATTTGTTGCCCAAGCAACCTAGCTTATTTATATTACCCTCTCTAATTTTAGTTTCCAGAAGACAAAAGACTAATAGTTTTTCCCTTGGAACAAAATCCCTTAACGCATTGAGCTTAGAAGGGTTATTTATTTCACAAACATTCCAGACAATTAGTGACATAAGAGATTATTTTTTCCTTTGGAGCCTTTCCTACTGCTCCTGTTACTTTTCCTAGAGACCACCTGATCAAAATGCTCCTCTTGAGAAATCTCATTCTGAATGTCATCTTTCTGTGGTCTTTGATCATTTTGTAAGGAATCTTGAACTTCTCCACTTTGAATAGTACCTTTTGGTTCCAGTAGGTTCTCCCCCTTATCTCCTGTTAAGTTATTTTGCGCATTTTTTGCAAGTGGAGTTACTTTTTCCTGCTGGACTGCATCATGTCTGGTTTCCTCACAATCTTTTTCACCACTTATAAGGAGAGTATGAACTTCCTATTCTGGGACAATATTTTTAGCTACCTGTTCTACTTCCTCCTTGCCCGTCGTGTCATCCCCAGTGTTCTGTTCTAATCCCATCACCTCCCAATAATCTTCTTTAGTGAATATTTTCCCTATTAGTTTCTATTCTTTTCCTTGAGTTTTTACGGAAGGTTTCCACTGATAACTTACCAACACTTTATCTTCTCAAAGTGAATGTTCGTTAGCGAGCCTCAGGATAGGGATACTATCCTTCTTTTTTTTTTGGAAATATCCATACTCACACATAAACGAGCAAACCGACTCTTTTCTTTAATGTTATATTCTCATCTCATGTTTTACCAGTTTAACTTTTGGTCTAATTTTTAAAACATTGATACAAAGGGTGTGAGGTTCAGAAAAATAATGAAGTTGTTGGAAGATAACATATAGCAAGTATTAGAAATGACAATGGCCGGAACAGGCCTGGACATAGGCTGTAGATCCCTAGCCTTGCCCATGGCTAGACGCGTTTTATCAAATTTTTTAAAAAATTCAAAAGATTTACTAAACGACGTAGTTTGTCAGTCGACTGAAGTAACTTGAGCACAACCTCGTCACAATCACTTATAACATATCAAAAACGACCGAAAAGTTTATTAGCAAACAGAAGTAACTTTGAGCACAACGTCGTCACAAACATAAGTTTTACGAGGAACTCGTTTTGTTTTCTGTTCTTAGTACTTCCATGATCCAGAACTGAAGCGAGCACGAAAAAACTCCACCAACTTCTCTTTGTTAGGAAGGTGTTTCTTGACGGTGGTGCAACTAACGAACTCATCAATCCACTTCCACAGAACTGGGAACTTCTCCTTCGTCACCAATTCAATACCTGCAGCTTCTTCAATCACATCAACCATCCAATGGGCTATGACGTTCCCAGTCAGGTCCACGAGCCCGATGCTCTCTCCTCCGAAAAACTTCTTGTTCTTTAGCTCGTTTTCGAGGATTTTCAGGTTCTGACATGCCTCTTCCATGGCCTTTTCTCGTTCTTCCCCTTTGCCCCAAGCAGCTTGCCAAAGAGCAGGACGGCACTACGGACCATGACAATGAAACTTGTTCATATGAAGCAGTTCGTATGTTTATATATATAAAATTTTGAAATACTTTTAAATCTTTAAAATTATTAAAAAATAACAATATATTTCAATCAAATATTACTAATATAACAATCACATCCAACTCTTAAATTCAATTCAAATAAATAAATTCAATAATATATTATAATTATCTTAAATTATTAACTTAACACAAACTTCTAATATTATTACTTTTTAATGATATATTCTTTTAATTAGTTAAATCACAAGAAAATTCTTAATTATTTACCTATATAATAAAAAAGAATAGAAGAAATTAAGGGCAATATTATTTTACCTTCTCATCAATGAACTTAGCCCAGAATCGGCAAGATGGGGTTGTTCTTCCAAGTCTCGTCGATATATTCAAGAATAACAAGTGACTCAGCTATTGGGTTTCCTTTATGAACAAGCACAGGGACTTTCTTGTGCACAGGGTTGTATTTCAGAAGCAGTTCACTTTTGTTTGTCAGATCTTCTTCTACGTATTCATATTCTACGCCTTTCAGTTCAAGAGCCACTTGGATTCTCCGAACGAAAGGGCTTACCCACATCCCAAAAAGCTTCACTTCAGCCATAGTCAAAGCTTCTTACTGGCTTCTCTTGGTGCTTATGCAGAAGCTGAAGCCTTCTTATAGATAAAGAAGGTTCATTTTGAGTTATTAGATTGATGAAACTTCGTCGGCAATCTATTAAATTCATTGGAAAAGTTCAATGTTTCAGAACTGAAATGTCCGAGAAATCAATTATTTATTGTAGGGCCAAAAACTAGAAAAGTTCTGAAAACGTGTGGGGGAACGTCGTCTAAATCTTGACTTTATTGCATCCCTTGCAAGGATGGGACTGGCAAAGGACTAGCCTAATCGGGCACACACTTGTACGGTCAAATTTGAAAATTCAGCTCAAAACTACATTATTTTGGTTGCTTTTAAGGGCTTTTTGGTTAAATGTTACGAATACTATATCGAAATTGGTACTATATTAGTTTTTGGTACGATATTATATTAGTATCGGTCAATATTGAATATCGTTTCAAATAATTAAAAGTATATAAAATAAATATTAGTTTATAAATAATAAATTTTTATTAATACATTATTAATAAATATTATATAAAAGATTAAAATAAATTTAAATAAAACAATTTTTATTTTTATTTTTATTTAATGCATAATTATTATTATTAATAAAATATTTATTTTATTTTTAAAATTAAAATTAAAAAATCACAATAAAAATTTAACTAAATAATAAATTAAAAAAGTTTTGAAAAAAGAAAAGGGAGGGTAGCGGGGTAGTAATCGGAGGGAGCTTAAATTTTCAAAAAAATTTGAAAAATTTTTAACCTAGTCCTTATATTTTTAAAAATTTTCGGTACTGACCGGTATATGGCCGATATTATAAATACCCAGCTGATACCAGACGAAACAGGCCGGTATCGAGTGATATTTATACCTAGTACAAAAGTACCCCAATTTCGTATAAGAATCTAGCCAATACGGTACGTACCGCCTAGTACCGGCTGATACGGTACGAAATTGAAAATCTTGGTTTGGTTGGATTTTAATTAATGAAATGAAATAGAATGTAATGGAACAGAACGGAATAATTTATAATGGAATGAAACGTAACATAGTGAAAAGTTGTTTAGAAGGGATGGAAAGATTCATAATGTAATATAGTGAATCGTTGTTTGGAAGATGGATGGATGGAATGGAATGGAATGTATAATAAATAACTATTGTACTCCTGATATTAAAATAGTTGTTGCAAGAGGTTTAACGTTATGATTTTAAAATAGAAATCATGTCCAATTAAAAAGTCATAGTTGTGACTTATTTTTTTGTATATTTTTTCTATTTTAAAATAATAAAAATTTCAATAAAAGTTTTATTATTTTATTATTAATTATATGCAATTTATTATTAATTATTTAATAAATTTTATTCTATTATATGTGACTTATATTTAAAAATTATTTATTTTTATTTTTATTTATATAGAAATATATACAAACAATTAAAGAATAAATTTTTATACATTTTCTATTTTTCATTAATAAAAATTTTATTAACTTTATACAATTTTTTATTAATAATATAAAATATTATTGAAGGTGATAAGCTTGTGTACCGTAATAAATAAGTTTGGGGAAAAGGAGGTTAAGATTAGAAGAAATAATTAGGACTAAGAAAAATTATTGAAGATATATTAGGTAGTTTGTATTTATTAGTTTACGTTCCATCTTAAACCTATCAAATCGGAGGTTTTTTATTATCACCATTTAGGATGGAATGGAATGTAACATGAAACCTTCCGCTTCCATCCAATTTCGTTCTATTCCATTATGAAACCTTCAACCAAACGATGAAAGTGTGTTATGTTCCATCTCATTCCATTACTAACCCCTCAACCAAACATGACCTAAGTTAATAAAAATTTAATACATAAATGATGTCATTTTGACCTGGGATCAAGTCATTTAGGGTGTGTTTGATTTACTTGAAGAATGGTAATAAGAATTATAATGAAGATAGTAAGAAATGAAAATAAATGTAGCTTCTATTCTTTATTATATTGAGGGGTATGAAATATTACCCCAAAAAGACATATGAAAATAATGTTCATCTAATTATAAATATTACCATATTTTTTATTTTTTACCTATTTCTTTCTTCCCATACCAACTAACCAAGCACATCCTTATAATTTTTGGATCTAACATCGAATTGACCTCAAATCTCAAGTCTTGTTAATCAAATTTGGTTTATTAACTTTGATCAAACTAACGAGCCTAAACCTAATTATCATGCCTAGCAATAAGACATGTTCACAGAACAATTAAAGAAAGTTGAATCTTAGTTAAGAATGCAATTTTGGACAATTAAATCTAAATTAATTGAGTTTTATTTCGAATTCAAATTTAAAAGGGTCGACTCGAACGTTTTGAACTGATTTAACATTGTTTTGTTTATATTTAATAAAATAATATCATTTTAAATCCATCTGATAACTTCATAGTCAATTAATAGTCAAAACAGCTTGAGTGACATCTTACAAGAGATATTGTAAATTAATCACTCCAAACACAACAAAGAAGTCTATATAGTTGCAATTGCAACATGTACTCAAACGATTTGGAAGGAGAAGCTTAGCTTCTCTTACTGAACTCGCAATTGCAAGCATAAGAGAGCAGTTGATTGTTACTCAAATGCAGAAGAAATGTAGTAAGCGACTAGTGGTCTCTTGGAGACTTTAATCAATCTCCAAAATTCTAGGAAAGGGAGCATAGTCCTAGTTTGGGTCTCCAACTCTAGGGTACCTAAACATAAAAAGAGGAACATCGGCAACCTACAACTCCTAATCTTATAGCAATTCACAGATATAGAATACAACTTGCATGAAAGTTACTAAAGGGCAATCAATCAAAAGTCTTATATGAGAGCACTTACCTAAAGGGCTGCCCGTAAACTGCACTTTATCCATTGATCTCCAGAATCCATCCGGTTATTAGAACTCACATTAGGACTGTACGGGAATATCAAGAAATTTTAAATTAGGCTTAGTACCCACTTTCTGGTACCGATCCTTTAAGATGTCACGGAACTTTGAATCATGAACTCTTATGAGATAGAAGATGAAGATGTCGGCCTATAAACAACAACCCAACCTCTGGTTGTTCCCCTAGTAAGGGGTCAAAGAAATCCCTTGTTTTTTTAACAAAAATAGACAGACTGTTGATTGTTACTAAATGTTAACAGCTCAGCCCAACCACGATCCAACTTCACCTCATTGAAGCAAAATCTCACAGCATCCACCTCAGCAATACACGCAGCAGTCCACCCTTCTCAGTATAAAAACTCTTCTAGAAATTTCTAGAAAACACTTGCTGAAATTCTATTGTTTTGGTTTCTGTTATTCTCTTGTAAATGGCATCTTACAGTTATAACAATATTCCTGTCGGCCCCCTGAAAATTTTTTTTCATTAACTTAAGCCTAATAGCTTGTGGAATAAATGCATGAGAAGAAATTGAGGGTATTTTCGGTATATGGCTTAAATGACAAGGGTAAAGTGGACTTTTGG